>PVJI01002792.1:0-137534 GCA_004026765.1 Micronycteris hirsuta | reverse complement strand
CCCCCCCCCCCTCCCTGCACAGGGATGCGTCCTGTTCTGTAGTGCTTACCGCCCCGCCCCGACACACACACCCAGTGCCCCCTACCGGGCCAGCTACACGCAGGCACGGGCCGCCCACCTTTCCCGTATACAGGCACTTTACCTCTTTCACACTGGCCTCTCCTCTCCCAGCAGGTAAGGGGAAGACCTGACCCTGCCCCAGCGGCAAAGCAGCGGAAGCAGCGGTGAAGTGAATGGAAGCTCAGGCCCAACTGAGCTGCAGGTTGGATTGGCTCAGCCCCTCCCACTAACGGCCCAATGGTGGAGGGGGCATGTTTTTTATCCCAGGAAGAATATATTTATTTTAGCCCTGGCTGGTGTGGCTCAGAGGTCTGAGTGCCGGCCTGTGAACCAAAGGGTCATGGGTCCAATTCCCAGTCAGGTCACATGCCTGGGTTACAGGCCAGGTCCCCAGTTGCGGGTGTGTGAGAGGCAACCACACATTGATGTTTCTCTCCCTCTCGTCCTCCCTCCTTTCCCCTCTCTCTTAAAAATAAATAAATACAACCTTTTAAAATATATATTTAATATTGCACCCTACTGTTTTTCTACACACGACATCTGAGGGAAATAAAAAAATTGTAAGACACGCAAAGAAACAGGACAATGCGACCCATAATCAAGAGGAAAATGATGGGCAGAAGTAGACCCACAGGTGGCTGGGACGTCGGAATTTTCAGCCAGGACTTTAAATTCATTGCGCGAGGCAGGACAAGACCCAGCGGGGAAGGCAGGCAGCCTGCGCGGACAGGTCCGGACAGCAGGGGGCGCAGCAGGGGGCGCAGCAGGGGGCGCAGCAGGGGGCGCAGCAGGGGGCGCAGCAGGGGGCGCAGCAGGGGGCGCAGCAGCTCCGCCCGCCCTCAACCTCCGGCTGATCTCTGTTCCTGCGGCATCTTTCTCTTTATTTCCGCTTCCACGCGGTGATGACGGTGGTGGTGGTGGTGGTGGTGACGATGTCTTCGTCGGCGTGGGCTGCTCTAACGAAATACCGTGTGACTGAACAGAACTTTACCGCCTACGGTTCCGGGGGCTGGGGGTCCAAGATCAAGGGGCCTGGCGGGAAACTGCTTCCTGGCTGCGGACAAGCCGCCCACTCACTGCGTGTTCGGTGGCCTTGCTTGGGCGCAAGCACGCGGAGGGAGCGCTCGCCAGTCTCTTCCTGTTCTCAGAAGGGCCCTATCCCACCCTGAGGCGCCCCACACGACTTCTCCCAACGCTGAACCCCGCAAAAGTCCCACCTCCAGCGCCATCCGAGTGGGGAGCAGGGCTTCAGCCCGTGAGCCCGAGGGGGACACAGATATGGGGTTCGCAGCAGTGGTGATGATGGTGGCGAGGATGACGGCTAGCGTCCGTGGGACTGTCCGCCGAAACAGTCCTGCGTGTTGGGTGGTTCACTGACATTTCACGCGTGGGGAAACTGAGGCACAGGCCTACAGTCAGTCACCGGTTCAAAGTCACCCAGCTGGCAGGTGGAAGGACCTGGTTGCAAAGCTGGCTCCCAAGAACACTGCCCCGTGATGACCTTTGCAAACGACCACAGGCCGGGGGCCTGCAAAACACGCGGGGCCGGGGCGGGGGAGCGAGGTGTAGCCTCAGCGGAAGACGGCAGTTTCTAGGGAGATAAAAACTGAGGTGAGAACCCAGGTGGCCACCGCGAGCTGACGCTCCCCGCCCTCCCTGTGCCTTCCTGGGGGCTGACGGGAGAACGAGCTGCAGGGGGTGTGCAGATGGGCAGGGGTTCTCTCTTCTCGACCCGTTTGAGTGTGCGCTGATGGGCATCTCTGGTTTCTATCCCTGGGCGCTGCGAGGCCGGGTGTCGTGGTGCCGGTTGGGCTGTGTAATCGCTGCCAGCGTGTCTGTCCCTCTGCCCCACTCCTTAGTGCGGCTGGTCCCGCCCTCCCCGTCCAGGGGGCCACCCCACACCCAAGCCCCAGCCCGGCGGGCCGTCAGGGCCCCGTGTGCTCCCCATGCCATGCGCTGCAGGGGGGCCGTGCGTGTGTACCGGAGTCTCCTGTGGGCACACACTCCCTGCTCCGAGACCACATGCGGCCCAGCATGGTGCCATTTTAGGGGGCCGCCCAGAGGGGGTGGCAGCGCAGAAGAGCGGCACCCAGTGAGGCCCCCCACAGAAGGAAATCAGGCTCCATGCTGCCGCATGGCCCGCAGCCTGTTTCCCTGTCTGTGCAGTGGACTTGGCAGGCTCCGATGTGCCCTCTCCAGAAGGACCATGTGGGTGAGAATCTTTGCAAACTGAGCCCTGGGACCCAGTGACACGCACCAGGAGATGGCCAGGAAGAGTCGGAGAAGGAAGTCTCGCAGTGGGGCGGGGGTGGGGCCCAGCGTCGGGGCGGAACCTGGATTCTGAGGGGTGTCCACTGTGGCCAGGGGCAAGGGTACCTATCCCTCCACCCCCACCACCAGCCCCACCACCACTGGGGGGGCCCTGACTGCCGGGGCCTAGACTGAGCCCCACCCCTCCACGTGGCAGTTCTTCAGGGACTTAACTTCCTTCCTGGGACAGACTCTGAGGAAGTTATTCATCACAGAGATGGATGGAGAGGCTGTGGCACAATTTGGGGGGGCACCTGCTGGGGGTGAATGGGGGTGGGGGTGGGAGGTGGGGACCCCTGCAGGGTGGGACCGAGACATGGTGCCTCCAAATTCCTTGGCTGCGCACACCGGAGTCTGCATGGCTCCTACCCTTCCCACACGCCCCCTCTCCCTCCACCCAGCACCCCCAAACCAAGCCAAGCAGTAGAAAAGCAGTGCACAGGGACGGGGAGGATGGCCGGGGCATTTCATTTCTTTGTGGTGGGTCTCTTCCTGGCGTTTGCCACACGGTCCGTGTTGTACATGCCACTTTTGTCATTAGAAAGTCGTGTTCAGAATGGAGAGGAGGACATCCCTAGTCAGGACCCAAAATGAGCCGCCTCGGTCGGCCAGCTTCCATCTGGCTTCCTCCCAGGTGGAGCAAGCGCATCCCAGGCCTTCGCACAAGGCAGGAGGGACACACGCAGGGCAGGGGCTGGACAAGCCCGAGACTGCCCGGTGGCTCTATTTTCTGGCCAGCTTGAACTCCGCAGCTAAGCAGGGGAGGCGCCCCAGGGAAGCCCCCGCCCCCTGCAGGTGCAGAAGGCCCAGGGGGCTGCGTCTGGAATTCCAGTGTCCAGTTCTCTCGGAATACGTGACGTTGGCGTGAACTTGCTGTCAAACACTGAGCAGGCCCAGGTTTCAATCCCACCACTTTGAATTTCCAAGGTGCACCAACAGAGGCAGCTCCCCGGCAACGCTTTCAGAGGCTGCGGCACCTGGAGGGACGGGGTGCTGTTCCCTTTTCCGTCAACCTCACCCACGAGTGCCTCTCCGTTCCCGAAGGAGATGGAGTAACCCCCAGCAGCCCCCGTGCCGCCGCGGCCGTGTGGACGCTCACCAGGAGACCCGTGAGAAAGAACTCCACTCCGAGCCTTCCAAGACTGCATTTGGAACATTTATTTCAGGAAATACATTTTCAACACTTTGTTATTTATACAAAAAGAGACGGATTTCTCAGGAGGCACATAGCAAAAGGCCACTGCGGAACACACCCCGTGAAACGAACGATTTTTCTGGCTACAGAGAAGGGAAGCGAAGGCATCCCGGGGCGGCAGCGTGGGGGCTGGTGGGGTGCGCCCACCGGGGGGCTGCCCCACGCTGCTCCGGCCCAGTGCTGGGGGCGGACACGCCCTGCAAAGTCACGGTTTTGGCAAAAACTTGGCAAGTCGGCAAGTAAACTGTTTGCTAAGGGGTCCTTCCTCTGGGAGGTGGGGGGAGAATAAGTGTGCAATGTGGTGACGCTCAGGTGTGTGCATGCACACGCACCCCCCAGGGCACACCTGCAGCCCCGGGTCTGCCTGCACCCCATTTCTCCCACCGCTCCTCTCGTCGGCGGCACGCAGCCCACCCGTGTCTAAGCTCTCCTGGGGGCGGGAGGAAGCCCCTCGGGCCTGCAGTGAGTGCGCGCATGGATGGCCCCGAGGTCCCCTCAGGGAGCCGCAGGGTCAGGGAGCATGAAAGGCCAGCAGACCCTGCTGATGTGAAACCCTGCTCTGCGGCCAGCGGTGGGCTGTGCGACCTGACCCCTGACCTTTCCCTCTTTGGGGGTCTTTACCACGGGCCCGGGTGCAGGGACCCAGGCGCACTCAGGGTGACAGGAAGTCAGACTCGCCTGGCCTCCCGCCTCCCCAGGCCGCAGAGCAGCCAGGACCCGGGCGGGGGGTGGAGGGGGTGGGGAGGCTGGGTGTGCAGCTGGGGCAGCCACTGGGCCTTAATTCAACCAGGGCATCTTGGGCCCGACAGGTGTCCAGACAGACAGGCAGACACAAGCACACACTCAGTCACACCGGGCAGGCACCGAGGCCACTCGGACCCCTCGGCCCACCCGGCCGCAGCCCACCCAGCCTCCCCCCGTCCACTCCCTCACCAGACTCACTTGCTTGGACCTTCCTGAAATTCAGGGGGGGGTGCATCTCTTTTCTCCCTTTGAACCCTCCATCAAGTCCCGGCTGGGGGACCACGGGGAGATGAAGACACACCTCCTCTCCAGCCCGTCCCCATTTCCCGTCCGAGGGGCCAGCTGGGAGTCCGCAGGCGTGAGCGGACGTCTGAGAAAAAGGCACTTTCTGCTCCAGGTGAGCTCACAGGCTGGTGGGCGGGCGGCAGCCAGGGGGCCCCACCGCATCTAAGCAATGGGCAACCTGTGTCTCGTGGGATAAACTCTTCTCCCCTGGTGGGGGCCAGGGGGTCCGAGGAGGGCTCTCTGAGTTATGTGGTCTGAGTTACGGCCCACGCTATGTAGGGAAGTGGAGACAGAAGGGGCTCCAGGTCCCCACCCGTGGGCTCCACGCCCCAGGGCACAACCCCGGCATGCCCCAGGGGCTGAGATGTCGTGGGGTAGCGGGGGGCACCAAGAGCAAGAGACTGCTCCTCCAGCCACCCAGAGCTGGGTCGGGGTGGGCATGGACTCAGCAGGCCCGTGCCCGCCTCTCCCAGCCGCGGTCCAGCCTCTCCCGGACCTCAGGCACGGCCAGTAAGGCTCACCCTCGGGGCCTTCATTATCTTGTCCTTGGCGACGTGGTGCGGGGCGGAGGATGATGACGAATGGAGAAACGATAGGAGAGAAAACGGGGTGCGTGGGCGGGCGGGGGGCGGGAGAGGCTGGGGCGGGTCCGGGGTCGGGGCGGGCCTACATCTCCTGTGCTCCGGGCTCCTTGTCCTCCACGCCGTTGGACATGCTGCTCTCGTGCAGGCGCTTCACGCGGTATGCCTCGAAGTGGATGCTGCTGGTGATGTCCTTGATGTTCTGCATGTGCGTCCTGGGGGCGCGGGGGGGGGGGCCGCAAGGCGGCAGGGCGTCAGAGGCGGGTGCTGACCCTGCTCAGGACCACCCCCCGCCGCCGCCCTCCCTACTCCCAACGCCCCTGCTCGGCTCCCCCAGGGGGCGATTCAGGCCCAAGCACAACCAGGCTGGCCATGGGGGAGGGGTAGTCTCTGTGGCACCCCGAACCCTCCCAGGACACCTGTGTTCTAACATGTTCCCCCTTTCTCTGTGTCAAGCCTGTAGCCACTCCAGGGATGGAGGCTGGGGTGTCCCTCCTCCAGCTGAGAAGGGCCAGGCCGTCGGCCGGGGGTGTGGGCAGGTGAGGGCAGTGGGTGACCTCGGGGGAGCCCTGCTCAACCGTGCTAGTCCTGGGCTCTGATTCCTCTGCTGATCAGGAGGGCAGATGTGGGAAGAGGGTCGGAAGAGCCCGGGGTGGGTGTCCCCAACCTGGAGGCCCCAAGAGATGCCTCACCCCCAACATCCATCCGCCTGCTGGCTGAGAAGCGGGAGTCCTGGGTACCTGGACGGGAGCCCCCACCCTCTGCATTGCACCCCCTGGCACCCTCTTCAATGGGTTGAGGACAGTCTACTCCGTGTCTGGGCTCAAGGAAGCCAAGGGGAAGACACGGCCAGGTCAAAGGGTGGGATGGGAGCCGGGGAGACGCCCTGCCCAGTGCCCGGACTCCTGGGGCCAGGGAACTGCGGGCTCACACCGACGGAGCGCAGCCCTTCCCACCCAGGGGGCTCAGGTGATTGCAAAGGTTTGTACTTCTTGCTTTATTTCCAAGGTGTTTCAGAAACGGGGCTCCCGAGGCCCGCCCTGGGGAGGGCAGGCAGAAGGTAGGACTGTGGTCCTGGGCCCCGCCCCCAGCCCCTGCATGGCCCCCCCTCTCACCTGATGAGGAGGTCCCGCAGGTAAGCAAACTCACAGTGTGTCGTGTTCTCCACTGAGGAGAGGAGACAGAGGGGCTTTAATGTGGCTGAGAAATGCTCCCCCAGCTTCTCCCCTCCCCCCCAGCTTCTCCCTTCCCCACCCCCCCGCAGCTCTGGTACAAGGGCAAGGTCGGGCAGGTGAGCACTGGGCACATCGCAGGCGCCAGGCGCTGCAGAGGCTGTGGCGACAGAGCTGACTCAGCTCCCACTCTCCAGAAAGTTCTGGAAAAGCAGAGAGATGGCACAGTAACCAGGCCAAGATGCAGAGAGATAGAGAGCGAGCGAGCGCACTACAGTGAGGGACAGGTGCTTCCCTGCCTCTCTGACCCTCGGTTTCCTCATCTGGGAAGTGGGGGTAATAACCGCTGTCCACTGCTCGGGGGGATGGAGTGAGCTACCCGTGAGCTTCACCTTGCTCTTGAAAACACGCCGGGTGCTGTCCAAGGACGGGAGAACGCCTCAGGACGGTGGTGGGCAAAGGCAGAGCACAGGGGAGGGGCAGGCACACGAGAGTGAGGCAAAGGCGCCCCACAGGCTCGCCCAGGGCCAGCACAGAGCGGCCGTTCTGGGGCAGGGCAGAAATGTCCTCGGGGTCCCGCCAAAGGCTGCGGGGACGCAGGAACTGCCGCCTGGCCACCATCCTTAGAGTTCCATGGGGCTGCTGCTTTGAGCGCCCCCGCATGGGAGCCGGTGGTACCACAGCAGTGCACAGGGCACAGAATGGATCGGAACGGGTCGGAACAGAACACCAGCCTCACTCACTTCCCAATAGCTCCCCAGTTTCCACTACTGGCGGCAGGCGGGGCTGGGATGGCCACCAGGGGGCAGCAGATGCCTGACCATCTCCAGGCTGCCCACCCCCCTCCCCAGGTCCCCACCGCTCCTTTCTAACCCCAGAGGTCTCTCTCCAAAACATGGCTTCATAAAAAAGCTTCTGAACAGCAAGACTCCAAGAAGAGAGGAGATGAAAGAGGAGGGGCCAAGACAGGCCGGGCTGAGACTGCCCTAAGTGGACAGGAAGGTGAGCGGCCCTCAGGGACACCCCAGGGGTCCAGGCCCCCAACAAGGGGGGAAGTGAAGAAAGGAGATCCAGAGCAGACGTGGGAAACACGCAGCCTGCACCCCACCGCCAGTCCTACGTGGGCGCCTCTCCATCCTCCCCCAGGCTCGAGCCTGGGCGGGCACTCTGCCCCTGCCGGGAGGGACAGACACAGCTCCGGTGCCCCAATGCCGAGCAGTTCTCCTTATCATCAGCTTCTTAGAGCACTCTGCCCCCCAAGCTCCAGTGGCCTTTGGGCGTTCTCTCATTTCCCCGAAATCTGGGCTCACTGCTCCATTTCATGGATGCTGAAAACTGAGGTCCTGAGGGCCGGAGGCGCTGACCTGACTTCACAGAGTCGGGTGGGGGCTGCGGGGATGGCCCGGGCCTTTCAGCCAAGGCATGGGAAACAAAGTGGCCCGTTCTCACCTGCCCTCCCCTCCTCCAGTCTACGCAGGGAGGAGCAGAGGGGAGAAGAAAGGAAATGGCTGGGTTCACCCCACCTAGGGGGCGACCACCCGCAGGGGGTGGCTATGTGTTCCCCTAAACCGTGCCCAACTGCCAACCCGCAGTCATTTGGAGAAAGAACCCTGGGCCCTAAAGCCAATGACTGATGTCTCTGTAAGAGGAGGGGGGACAGACACCCAGAAGGCTGAGCGGAAGACCCTCCGGAAGGATCTGACCCTGCCCACGCCTTGGTTTTGGACGTGTGGCCTCCAAAACCGAGAGAGAATGAATTTCTGTCACAACAGGCCACGGAGGTCCTGGGGATTTTTGCGGGGAGAGCGCCACCTGGTGGTTCTCAGGGCTGGACAGAGCTGCAGCCCGGCCCTTTCCCAGGCCCAGAGGGGTCCAGTCTGTCCAGGGCCACGCGGCCGCCGGACCCAGCGCACTCAGCAATACCCATGTCACCCTTCCTCCCCGGACGCCTCCCTGCCCATGGGGGACCCAGGTGGGGGCAGAGCTCCGTCAGCAAATGGCTCCTGCACGAGAGGCTGGCCCCCTGGTTATTCCCCGGTGGGCCCCTCCTGGTGTCTGGATGGGGGGCAAAGCAAGGGATGAGGTTCTGAGAGCACCCCCCGAGGCCTTGACAGGCAGCTCTGTCAGGGCAGAGCTGACTTTATTGCGCCAGCCTGCGGGGAGGTCCCGGACACAGACTGGGCCATTACCTTCGATGGTGCCCCATTTGGTTTTCCTGCCGAGGATCCTCTTCCCGTTCACTTGGTACTCGTGGTCACTGCCCACCACGGCGAATGGGATCATCTCCTGGGGGGTAGGGCAGGCGGTGTGGGTCACATGAGGGCCCCGAGAGGAACGTCTGAGCAAGGGGCCTCAAAACCGAGACCCCTGGCCTGGGAGGGCCGCTGCGGACACTCGGGCTCCCACCCCGCCGGCCTGGAGAGTGTCTGCTCACAGCTGCAGCCCACCCCCCACCTTTCCTCAGACCCCCAATGGGGTGGGAAGACCTGCCCACTCCCTCCGGCAGGACCAGCATCCAGGGCGATTCACTCACTCGGAACTTCTCGTTCACCAGCCGGTCCTCCGCGTCCTCGTCAAACTCCTTCTGGGGGTACACATCGATGCCGTTGGACAGCAGGTCGGCGGTGATCTGGGGACCCAGGGGGAGACGTGTGGGCACCGTCCAGTGGCAAGCTGGACCGTCATGACGGTGTCTGTCCCATCCAGCGTCAGCAGCCCCAGGCTTGGGGTCAAGGGCAGGCTCTGGAGAGCCGGTGACCTTGATATTCTCCAGCTCTTGAGCCTCGAGTGGAGACCTGCAGCTGCCCAGGGACCTGGGTCGCTGTCCCCAGTGTCCCCCAGCCTCCCTCTCCAGCTCACCACTCGGGTGGCTGAGCCGTCCCCCCGACTGAGCTCTACGGGGCACCCGTCACTGCGGCCTCAGGGGCCTGCACAGGTCCTGCCTGCAGCCCAGCACACACCTGCTGTGTTCAACTGTCACGTCCCTTTGCAGGGACAGGCGCCCCACACAGATGTTCAGCCGACTCATCCCCGCCCGCAGCCGTCATTTCTGCCCCAGCGCAGACAGACCCCTGCCCTGTGCAGCGAGGGGGCTTCCAACCCCCCCAGACACGCCCCCTGCAGGGGGCTGTCCTCCCCAAAGCATGCTGGGAAAACCGCAGGCACCTGGGGCGGAGGCGCTGCTGGGGCCCAGCACCACGGCTTTCGAGCTCCCAGGTGGCCCTGCCGTGGCCCCAGTAGAAGCAGCGGCCCAGGGTGGCCCTCCTGCTCACACCCCTCCCCACACAGCCGGCGCTGCGACCGCAGCAGAGAAGGAAGAGGCGACCACCTGTCCCCTGCACGGAGACTGTCCCCTCGGTGCAGGCCACCCCTTTCCGACTTCCCCTTCCACTTAACAGAAACCCGGCATGCTGTATCCCACAGCCCCTCGCGGGCCCGGCTCATGCCGAGGGGTGGGGGCCGGCGGCCGGGTGGAGGGGGGCCCTACCCGCTGTTTGAAGTAGACCCTCTCCTCCAGGGTCAGCGTGTCGGCCTTGGCAATGACCGGAACGATGTTGACCACTTTGCTGAGGCGCTTCATGAACTCGATGTCCAGGGGCCTGAGGCTGGAATGGAACAAGGATGAGAGAGTGGCCGGAGGAACGGGCACAGGAACTGGGGGGATGGAAGCACCCAGCTGGCCCGACGCTGGGCTCCCCACACCCAGGGTAGACGCAGGGCGAGACGGGGTTGCACGCAGGGCCCCCCCCCCCCGTGGCTGCACGCCCACGCGGGCCACATACGAGTGTCCGGTGGCCGGGATGAAGTAGAGGCAGCAGTGGACGCGCGTGTCGGGAATGCGCTTCTTCCTGTTGATGTTGACCTCCTCCTGAAGGTACTTCTCGTACTGGTCGTTGATGAACTTCATGATGGGCTGCCAGCTGCGGGCAGAGGAAGGCGGGGGTGCCCGTCAGCCAGCATGCGGCCCCCGCCGAGCTCAGGGCCACCCTGTCCCCACCCAGGCCACCCGGTCCCAGGGCCCGGCACGTGTGCGGGGGTGCGCGACGCTGAGCAGGGACGGAGCCTCCTCTCAGACCTGGACCTCAGAGGTGGGGGGGGGGCCTTCTCGGGTTCAGCAGCACCGGTCCCTGTTTCTCCGCCCTGAGGAGCGGCCCCCACACCCGGGGGCCCCCGAGCCCTCACCAGTTCTCATTGTTGATGTGGTCCCCAAAGCCCGGCGTGTCGATGACCGTCAGCTTCATGCGGACGCCCTTCTCCTCGATATCTGCAGGGGTCACAGCACCCACTGAGCTCAGGGGCAGGTCTAGGACCTGACTCACCCATGGGCAGGGCCCCGTCTGGTATGAGGAGACCCCGGCTGCCTGGCCAGCCCTGCCCCAACGAGGCCCACTTGGGATGCCCCAGAGTGACCAGCGATGACACCCCAGGTTACGCCAGGAACATGAGAGCTGCCACTGAAGAAGTCCAGCAGGGGCTCGGTGGCACTGACCCCCATGATTTCTGATGGAAAACTCGGTTGTCTCTATGAGTGAGCTCAGGAGTCCGGGAGAGCTGGCCCCTGGCCCAGGACCCATGGCTAACACGCTCAGCGGAGGGGCCGCGAGTCCCAGCACAGGACCCCCGGCCAGCACTCACCGTGTGTGATGGACTTGATCTCGATGGTCTTGGGGATGCGCTCCTCCGCGGCTGGCTGCTGCACTGACTTGCGGCTGATTTTGGATTTGAAGAGGGTGTTGATCAAGGTGGACTTCCCCAAGCCGCTCTGCCCTGGGGAGAGAATGGGCCGTCAGCAGGGTCGGCAGGGCTCCGGGCGGGGGTTCACAGGCCCTGCGACTCAAGTGACGTCAGGCCATCCCCCCTCAGTGGGGGCCCGGGGTCAGGGAGAGCCAGGCAGTGGTCCCCCAGCACATGGGTGGACCCCATGCATTCTGACCACAGGGGCCCCACCACCCCGGGCAGGCAGACCCCAGCCCCCTCCTGAGGGGGGGCTGGCTCCCCCCTTAGCTATTGCACACACTGAGCTCCATACAGGGCTCACAGGAAAAGCTCTGCCCAGAGCCCCTCGGCACGGAGCACACCGGCCCACGCACACACGGCTGCAGACTGGAAGCCCCGCTGCGCCAACCCATTCCTAAAATCACGTCACGCTGATGTTCCAACTCTGATGAGCTTTCGAGGGAAAGTGTGCACTCCCAGGGGACAGGTGGCCGGTGTCAGGACTCCTGGTCCTGCTGCTTAGCAGCCCGGGACTGGCCGCCCCGTCCCTCCAGTCCGTCTCCACTGCCTGCCTGTTCGTGTCCCGGCCAAAGGCTCAGGCCAGGGGCCAAGTCACACGTTCCAGCCATAGCCCCGACGCCTGGGAGGTGCCAGTGGGATATTTCAAGCCTACCCCACGATCACTGGCATTTTTATCTCCGTCACCACCATCACCTGGGCACCCTGACCAGCCCGCTCTCCTGGGGCCTCGAGCCAGGCCTGTGGGTGGGGGGTCAGCCCGCATGGGGCTGGAAGGCCAGGACTTGAGCGGGAGCAAGGGTGGGGGGCTTCAGCAGAAGCTGAAAGGGGGTGGCCACTGGTTTACTGAGCGCCTGTCCAGCCAGCGCCGCCCTTCCCGAGCACCCCCAGGGCCTGTGACAGGAGGGCAGTGGCCCCTCTGAGGAGCTGGGACCCTCAGGCAGGCACACGGTGCCACCCGCCACCCGTCCCGCCGGCCGGGCCTGCCGCCCCCGTCACAGGAGCGAGGCCGGGGCCGGGGCGCGGGCCACTCACCAACCACCATGATGTTGAACTCGAAGCCCTGCTTCATGGCCTTCCTGCGCATCTGCTCCAGGATGGAGTCGATCCCCACGTAGCCGAAGTCCGCGGGGGCCCTCTCGCTCCGCGGGGCGGGGGCCTGCTTGACCCCGGTGTCTCTGGGGGTGTCGGCCATGTCGCCAGCACAGCCGGGAGCTGCCTCGGTGGCTGTGGAAGGAAGGGCAGGGGTCAGGCCACCCGCAGGCGCTGGCACCTTGCCTCCTCAGGTGGCTCCGTCGACTCATTTCTCAGATGGGGAAACTGAGGCCCGGCTGCCCAGGGGGGCCCCGAGGAACACCTGGAGCCTGCAGAGCGCCGTCCCAGACCCTCAGACCTGTCTCTGGGGCAGGGCTGACCCCCGACCCCCATGTCCCTACCACCTGAGCTTCGCCCTGGAGAACAGGGGGACAGTGCCCGGGGTACCCAGTGCGCCTCTGCGTCTCCCTCTCCTGCCTCACAGACGCCCCGCCCTCTGCTGCAGCCTGAAGCCCTGGGCCCCGCAGGTCACACAGCCGGGCAGGACGAAGGCGAGGACAGCGCCGTGGAAACGGAGGGAAGGGACCAGCGCCCGTCCGTCCTGCCGCTCCCGGACGAGGTGTGCTCCATCCAACGTACCCACTGACAGCCCTGGGGTGGCAGGAGTGCCCAGTGGGCTCTCTGGGTGCAGAGTCCCACCCTTGGCTCGGCCATCCTGGGGGAAGCAGTGCCCAGGCACAGCCCCACCACACGGCCAGGATGAGGTTCTGCTTTCAAGACAGGTGGGGCTCAGCTCAAAACCTCCGGCTTCCACTACCTGCACGTCAGCCCCTGGCAGCCCAAGGCCACATGCTCAGGTCAGAGGCTGGGGGTGCCCAGATGACACCCCCTGGGGACCTGAGCTGTGTGCCCCTGCCTGTCCCACTCCCAAGGAAGATCCCTGGTCTCTCCAGCGGCACCATGAGCTCGGGGTGACCACACAGCGTGTCCTGACACCCTCGGGAGGGGCTGGCTAGTTCCCTGGGTGGGCATCACCCCCACCATGCCCTCCAGACCACCCGATCCTGCCCGGCCCCGGGAAGCCCAGGACATGGGGCATCCGGCCAGAAAGTCTGTGCCAAATTTTCAGGAAACTGCATTTCCACTTCCCGGGGAAACCACCAACTCTACCCCCCACAGGCCCCCAGTGGGCCCAGCGACCCCCTGCGGCCACCAAATCTCCACTGCCCGGCAGCCAATCACAGGAGCAAGGAGAGCAGGGCCGGCGCCCGCCCTGGCACCCAGGCCTGCGCAGGACTCGGGGGACAGGAAGGTGGCAGGACGACCGGCCGCCCAGTTCTAGAAACCGGGCCAGTCCCTCAAGGCTGTTTCACAGGGGCCCCGACCTCGGAGAACCCAGGGACCGAGAAAATAACAATGCACGCACGTAAGCAAGCCAGGAGCCGCCCCAGGGCCCACGCTGCCCGCCCCAGGCCGGGGGAGGGCAAAGGAGAGCAGGGGCACCGCGTGGCCACCCAGGGCCCGGGGGGAGGGGGGCGATGGCCGCCACTCACTGGTGGGGCCGCCTCCCGGTGCGACCTGCCAGAAGGCCTGCCTCCCGGGAACCTTCCCCCCGCCCTGCTGCTTCCAATAAACAAAGACAAGAGCAGCATCTGGCCCCACATGTGGCTGCGGGACGGCTTCCTGGAGGCAGACACGGGCCGCCTTATGGGGCGCGGCTCTGCCCTGCCCACGTGACTGAAAATTGCTTCCATCTGTGGGCCGGGAGACATTCCCCAGCCCACCCCCACACGCTCCTCCATGCGTCAGCCCCCCCCCAGCAGGACTAGGGGGAGACCCTGGACCGCCCCTTCGCTTCCCTGCACGTCCCGGGAGCTGCCGCCCAGCCGCAGGCACGACATCCACAGCAGAAACCCGAACCAAAGCAAACATCCTGCCCGCCGGGGCCCTGCTCGAGAAGCGATAATAAAAGCCCCGCAAAGCTCCCTCCTTCCGCCCGGGCGGGTCTGCTCCTGCCTCCCCTGACAGCCCCCGGTGGGCACCGTGCATTCTGCGCACTGCCCCCACAGCCCGTGGGCGCGCTGACAGGGGCCCGGCCATGGCAGGCTGCAGGGCGAAAGTGTGCTGGAGCAGACGGGGGGTGCTCGCAGGACCCTGAGCCTGGACGGTGCCCTCCAAGTGGGTGCGCTGTGCTGGGCCAGTGGGGCTGGGCTGAAAAGGACCCCGCTGTGCCGTGCCCTGGGGGGGCAGGATGGGACAGCGAGGCCCAGAGGCCACACTCGGGCCTGAGCATCTTGTGCCCACGCCAGCCCGGAAGTGCCCGGTGAGAACGGCCCCATCTTCCCCAGGCCAGCGCAGTCCTGGGGGTGGCGGACCAACCTGAGCATCGCTCCCTGCAGGTGCCCCTTTGAGCCCTGGCCCATTCGCTACCCACAGGCTGGCGGCAGCTGGCCCTGCCCCCTCCTTCACCACAGGCACCTGCTGGGGCCTCTTCTCAGGATTTGGGGCAGGGGAGGGGTCCTAGAGCAGGGAGAAAAGGGAAGGGGCAGAGGCCCCCACCCAACCCCAACCCCAGCGGGTGACCTTGTTCCTCTGGTGCCTTCACGGGGGCTGGAACTCACAGCCCGAGCCAGCACCGTCTGAGGACGTCTGCTCCAAGGGCCACATGCTGTCCCCACCCCAGGGCTTGCCAACGACGATGGGACCAGATCGCCGTCTGTGGCTCGCTGGGACCAGGGCTGTGGGACGCCTCTCGGGACGTTCCTGCAGCGTCACAGCCCCGGGGCCACCGCGGAGAGGGCTCGGCCTGGCAGGCCCTGACTGGAAACCCGCACCCGGGGACCCCCCTCTGCCTGCCCTGTCCGTCTGTCAGCATCCCAGCAACAGCCCCCCACGTCCCATCCCTGCAAACCTCAGCCTCACACCGACACCCTCGTCTGCACTGGCCTTGCCGAGTCACCGCCCACAGCGGCCAAGCAGAGAGCAAGGCCCATCGGCCCACGGATACTGCCAGGCCATCTGACAGGGTCACCTAGCAGATCCAGGCCCCACGCAGTGGCCAGACGTCAGGGCCCCTGGAGCACATAGCCACCAGGGACGACCCCAGCCCACCGCCCCGAACCCCGGGGGTCCCAGCTGCTGGACAGTCTGCCTTCACTGCACAACAGGGCGCACAGGGGGGCAAGGGGCCTGGGCAGCTTTCAGGGAGGCCCCCTGGGGGGCCACAGGGAAAGCTGCGCTGCAGGTCACGGGCACCCGGTAGGCTCCACCACAGCATCTGAGCCCCTGGCCAGGACACGCGGTCCCACCGACAGCTAACGTTCCCTATCGCCTGCAAAGGGACCTCTCAAAGAGGGGAGGGCAAGTAAAGCCAGGGGACAGTGACGAGAGTGACCCCTTCCTTCCCTCCTGCCTCCCGGTGTCTGCATGTCCGGAAGGCCCCGGCCTGCAGCCAGGTCAGCCTGCCCTCCCTGCTTCCTCGCTCAGCCAGGACCCCGCTTTCGAGTAGTCTCCACAGTGACAACTGAGTAATGCTGTGTGTCCCCCCAACCTCCTGATGTAAGATTCACGAAGCCAGATGCCTCGTCCACCACATGCACTCCGACACCCCACGTTTCCAGCAGTGCCTGGCCCCGGGGAACCCACGACGAAATGCTTGCTGAATGAGCGAATGAGTGAACAAGGGCACGGTGCTCGCCGAGTGCCGGGCGCCCCTCCAGGCATTGGCCCCGTGGCACCGAGGAAAGGCCGAAGGAAGTGCAGCTGCCCCACTGCCAAGACCAGAAGGTGTGGAAGCCAGGGCGGGGCTTCCCCAGGCGCTGCCGGGAGCTGGGCCCGGCCAGCGGGATGGGCACTGGGTCTGGCGCCCCAGGCCCACCAAGGGGCATTAGCATCTTCATCTCCGCAGCCGCTGAGAAAAGGCCGCAGGAGACCAAGCCTGGCCGGAGCTACCAGGCTCAGCGCAGGCCCTGGACCCCAGGGCCCCCTCGGGGGCGGCTGCAGCTCTCCCAGGACACAGCTGCTGACGCAGGCTGGCCCACCTGCTACCCCAACCAAAGCTCCCACGTGGAACAGACACCAACACGCCCCTCTCCTCCTGAAACTCTGCCTCCAGGCTGCTGCCCAGGTGAGCTGACAAAACCCACGGGGGCCCAAAGAGGGTGCCTTGCTCCTGGTCTGCGTGGCTGGGTGGAGGGAGAGCTGCTGTGAACCAACTCTGGACACGCAGGGGAGGGCAGAGACCGAAGGCATCGGGGCTGGAAACCAGACACCCGCAGGCGCAGCGGGTAGACCTTGCGGAGGAGGAACTGTCCTGGAAAAAGATGTTAAAGAAATGGCCATACACAATGATGGCAGAAAAAGATCCTGGGGTCCTAGTGGACCAGGACCGCAACCTCACTGATTCATTCGCCAAATATTTCTTGAGCACCTGATCACAAATAGCGGACACTGCAGACCCGAGGTGAGTCTGGATGAAAACGGCGGTAGTGCGCAGGAACGTGATGTTCATTTATTCAGGTATTTCTTACCCCAAACTTCCAGACAGATTGACAGCCGTCCCTTCCACATAAGAAACCCGGTCTGGCGGGAGAGTCCCGGATTTTTGTGTGCGTATCACGAACCTTTTAGATGCTGTCAAAGGGTAAGGACTCCCTAAAAAACACACACCGGAAGAGAGACACCCCAGATAAATGTGGACAGTCTGGGGGGCGGTTTATCAAAGGACCCCTAGAATGTATTTGCGTTACCTCCTAACCCCACCGTATGGACACACCCAGAGAAACACAGGGCTCTGTGGCCGGAGAAGGGAGAGGAAAAGTTTAAGATGATCAAAGGCGGCAAATTCATCGGAGGAGCCAAGGGAAAGAGAGGGGAAGAGGGGGGAAGAACGGGGCTGCGAACAGCTGTCCCCCGTCCCCGAGCACAGGGGCCGTGCCCTGCGGGCTGCGGGGGGCGGGCGGCCAAGGCACCGACCGCAGGGCTCTGAACACCGGGCCTTTCCCTCGGGTCCCCGGGAACCCACCCCAGCCACCACAAACTCCCCATAAATGTCACCGGAGAACTTCCTGTTCCTTCTAAAGACGCAGACACTGACTATAAACGGCCGGCGTTTGCAAATCGTGCCGGTGGGAGCAAGGGCTGAACTTTAGAGGCGCACCAGGCTCATCTAACTCGATAAGTGATTCCAAATCGGATTACACTTCACACGCTGTCTGGGGGCCCGAGCATCTCGCCAGAGGCTGGCCGGGAACCGGGAGGCCAGAAATCCAGGGAACCACATCCGCGCTCTGCGGAGAACGGCGGGTGCGCAACCTCGAAGGCTGCGCCTTGCTCTCCCTGGGGCTCCAGCCCTTTTCCAAGAGGAGCCCCCAAAACGAAATTGTGGTTTTGCAGTCTCTGTGCAGGAGGAAGTGTGCGTGCAGGAATCAGAAAGTCCCACGCCCCTGTGCCCTTTGCAGGACCTGGGAGGGGACAGAGCAGGGCCAGCGCCCGCCCCCACCCGCCCCCCTGATTCATTCAGGGGCCGAGGCGCCCCGAAGTCGGAGGCCCCACTTTTACTGCCTGCCCCGGCTCCCCCAGCCCTTCCCTCACCAAACCCTTTACAGCAGGCCTCTCCTCCATTGTTCGGGCAGGAATCTTGAAAAGGCCTTCGCTTCTGCCAACGCGGTTTCAATGGGCCCCGTTGGGAAAGTCGAACTTGGACCCCGGCCAACCCTCCCCCGCCCCCCTTCTGCTCCTCCCGTTCCCTGGTTTGCAGCCGAGACCTCACCGCCAGCTCAGGGCCCGCATCCATCTCGGGGCAGAGCAGGCTCCAGCCTGCAAGCATCCTCACTCACTTCCGAAAAAGCCGCGCGGAGAATTTGCACGTGGAGCGGACCAAGGACGAGCCCCCCGCCGCCTGTGTCGGGGCTGACTTTTCGCTTAGTTTTCCACGGCCCACTCCCCTCGCAGAATCAGGGGACGTGCCCGGAGGCTGCTCCCACCCCAGGGAGAACCTTCCAGCACGACGGGCCCCTCACCCAAAGCGAGCCCAGAACCCAGGCCGGCAGAGCGTGCGCGGCCGGCCAACCACAGAGATTCCGTTAGTTCTTGGCAAATGTTTGCAGAGTTAAAAAGAGAAAGAAAAGATCCTCCCCCGCGGATGGGTGGAAACTGGCCATTTGTCACAGCGTGGAATTTCCTCTTATCGGGGATGTCCCCCTGAGGAAGGGGGGCAGAGCCTCTGGGCCCCGGCCCCTCTCCTAGCAGCACGGCGCCCGCAGATGCATACATACCAGAGCTCGAGGCACAGAGAGACGGCGTCTGGGTCACCGGGCCTCCCCCAACTGATGAATCTTCTGAGTGACAAAAATGAGCTGGGGGTCTCTGGGGTGCAACGGGCTACCCCCCGTCCAGGGGCTGAGGAGAAAATAGCTTTAACCGAAGGATAGGAAGCAACTGCCTTCTTTCACGCAGACCAGCTCGGCTGGATGCTGCCGAAGGCTTCCCGGCGCCCGGGTCACTTTGGAGGGGCAGAGCGGGGCAGGGCAGGAGCACGCAGAGGACACCTCATACCGCAGGGGCTCGAGAGCGATGTAGGTTGAGGGGGGTCAGCTGGGGTCGCTTCCTCTCCCCACCGCCGGGTCCTTCCTGCTTAGGAGGGCAGGGGTCTGGAGGCCAAGGGCTTGGCCTGGGGACCAGCACGGCCCCTCACACAGGGTGCACTTTGCAGGCAGCACCTGGACTGCGCCTGCGGCCCCCTTAGGTCCTGCACCCTGAAAGAACCCCTGCTCACCCCCCTGGGTCCGCTCCGTGCCCCCTCTCTCACAGGAGACAGCAGCTGAGGAGGAGCCAGAGAAAGGCCCATGCAGCCCCGGACACAGCGGGAGGCCCCTCCGGCCCAGACCCCATGACACAGGGCGCTCTCTGAAGCGGGAATGGTGATTGACGGACTCTCCAAGGGGCCCCAGGAACGCATATCCACCCCGCTGCTTCAGGCCCTCCCCCAGAAAGAGCCGTGTGTGTGGACAGCTGCCTGGCCGCCCCCAAACACCGCCCAGCAGATGCTGGCTGTGGGCGGTGGGGGTGAGGGGGTGACACCCCTAAGCTCCACTCTGGGTGGGGTGCCTGCGCCGGGCGTGTGGTCCGAATGCCCCTCTGGTCTTGGGGCTCTGACCAGACAGAGGACAGAGCTCTGAGGCACACGGCACACCGGGGTCCACCCTCACCCCGGGTCCCGGAGCGCAAGCCTCTGCCCGCCCAGTGCGCCCTTCCCAAAACGCTGGCCTCTCTTAGCTTCTGCGCAGCCTCTGCCCTGGTCCCTGGCTGGGCGCTGTCCCCAGGAACTTCACCCGTCCCCCTGGGCGACCAATGCCAACCTCTGTCCAGATTCCCACACTGGCACTGACCCGGCAGTTCCCAGCCCGTTGCGGCTCAGTGGTGCCGTCTCACAGTGCCCGGCCCAGTGCCCAGTCCTGGGACCCAGAACCTGGGGCCCGCCCCAGGGAAGCCCGGGTGTCTCAAAATGAACACGCCCCCAGCTGAGCGCTGGGCCCTCCCGCCCAGCCTTGCCCCCCCCTTTGCAGCACCCCAAACCCTGCCGCCCACCCCAAAGTGCCGTCCACTCTAACCCGGCACAGCTGCAGGCGGTCACCCCGCCGCCCACCTCCGTGGCCACACAACCCAAGCCATCGCCAGGACGGACTGTACCACTCCCCAGCTCGGAACCCCGTTCCCTTCCACACGCTGTGTGGCCCTGGGCAAGCAACTTTGCCTCTCTGTGCCTTAATTTTCTTACATGTAAAATGGGGAGATAACCGGACTTGCCTCCTAAGAGAGCTGAAGGCCAAACGAGCTATCGGCAGAGCGCACAGCCCAGTGCCCCGCCTGGCCATGCCAAGTGTCGGTCAGCGGGACACAGGTCCTGACCCCCAGGCTTCTCACCTCTGTGAGGCCCGGAAGCTCCTCTCCCCGTGGCTCCCGGAAGCTCCCCACTGTCTTCCCAGGGTGCTCATCTGCACCAGCCCCTCCACTCTTGTCCCAGAGACCCCTGATTACAACTTGTAACTGCGTATTTGGTCTTCTGGTCCAAGGCCGCCTCCCCCACCCAGGGGGAGCTCGGGGTCCCCCAGTCACTGCTCACAAACCCTTCCACATCAAGGCGCCCAGTGAGATGCTGCTGTTGAATGAACGAATGAATGAATGTTGAGCTCACAGCCCTTTCCTCGGCCCTCCTCCCCCCGAGCACCAGGTGACGCCGCGCCCCCTCGAGGCTCCCACGGTGCTGGCTGCGTCCTTTCCCACGGGCCTCCCCTCTGGTCCCGAGCAGCAGCCTGTGCCTGAGACACTACCCGTTTCCGGCTTCCATCGTCCTTCTGGAGCCTCAGGGCAGGGAGGAGGAAGGATGGATGCACTTCCTGGGACAGCGCCTGCCCACTCAGGAAATTTTGCTCCAGAAATAGCCGCAGGGGGCTGGGGGCACCCACTGGGGAGGGGAGGTGGGCGGAGACTGGCCTGCCAGAGACAGGGCCCTACCATCAGACCGACTGGGCCCACCCCCTCCCCGTGGACAGACCAGGGTGTCCCTGGAAGACTCGCCCGAGAGCGGGCATCTGGGAGTCCGGCTCTTCCCAGCGTCTAGTAATTTGCTGTCCATCAAAGTAGTTACCTGTCCAGTTAAACATGACCTATCACCAGCCCAAAAGTAGAGTGATTCCAGTAACCGGCCCAGAGAATTTATCAACTGAGATACAACCACAGTCCCCAAAACATAAAAGACATCATCCTGGCCCCCAGCAGCTCAGCTAAGCCGTAAAGACACAAGGGACCAGGCTGAGCCATCAGAGGGCTGGCTGGCTCACAGCACTCAAACTTGTTTTATCTGAGAGTCTCCATCTCCTGCCCTGGCCAGGTAGTTCAGCTGGTTAGGGCGTTGTCCCAACAGCCAAGGTTGCAGGTTCGATCCCTGGTCAGGGCATGTACCAGAAACCCATGAACGCATCAGTAAGTGAAACAACTAAACAATGTTTCTCTCTCCCTTCCCCATCTCTGTATCTAAAATCAATAATGAAAACGAGAGCCTACATTTCCTGTGGTAATTAGCTGCAACTTTTGAAACCAGACCAAGACGACCAGAACTACGGCAACACTGTTCTCTTACACAAGCTGCTGGGAAACAAAATTACACTTGGGAGTCGTGCCAGTCCCCGGGGTCTCCCACACTTGCTGGGACCCAGCACACAGGCCCCTGCCCACAGAAAGACCCCAACACACCCCCGCATCCTCCCTCCGCACCGGGGTTGGGGGGGGCCTACTGTGGAGCTGCAAACGCTCGGGGTCCTCCAGTCGCTCTGGGAAGTCAGCACAGGACCTGGGGGGTGGGAGCCTGTCCCTTCCCAGGTCCCTCCAGCCGGCAGCTCTGGGAAGGAGGCACATTCATATGGTAATTTCTGCCTGTGAACTGAGGAGGCTCCTCCAGCAGCCCGGCTCCGTGGAGGAGGAGGAGGAGGAGGAGGAGGAGGAGAAGGAAGCAGGACTGCGCTCAGGCTCTCGCCGAGGCGTAGACCCTGGAGACGGTGATGGAGGGCTTCTTTACACATTTGTGTGGCGGTTTAAAATGACAATGGACGGGCATTGCTTTGTATGTAAATTTTGTCGTGTGATGCACAGAATGGTCTAGAAACAGCAGCGCTCTGCCCTGGAAGACCTGCGGCTGCCCCTTCCTCCCTGGGTCCCAGAGGCAGTCCTCTCCAACGTCCCCCCTCCCAGAGAGGAAGCGGCACTGTCCCCACCCCCGCCAAGGCTGATCGGGAAGGGGCACACGTCCTCTCGGGAAAGAAGCCACTTTCCACACCCCCGTCCCCTCTCCCCTACTTTCCTACTGTGGGGGGCAGGGGGGTATGCCGAGCCCACCCACTCCTCCACCCACTTCTCTCGCACCGGGAGGCCCTGCTGCTCCCCCAGCGCCCGCAGAAAGGGCAGACAAACCTCCACTTCCCCTTTCTGCTTGGTTCTGGGCCCCCGTGCAGGCAAAAGGAAACTGCAAGTCAGGCCCCGGGCGCAGCTGCAGGGCCGGTGTCGACCCTGCACCCAGACCCCACCCCACCACACCCCACCCCACCCCACCCACCCCGACGCTGATTCATCAGATTCCAGGGAGCTGGGCCTGGGCTCACAATGAACAATAAGGACCCCTGGCAAACTGCGTGAACACAGATTTGAGACCTGCAAAGGGGGGAAATTTCGAGGCACTCCCAGCCATTGGGGTTCGGGCACAATGGGCCAATGTGGACTGGTGGGCGGGACTGTCCCACGTGACCGGCACTCCCCCCAGAAAATGGGAAACACATCCAGGCCAACTGGGCCCTCCCCACCCCACGGGCCAGCTGCTGAGCGGGGCGGCAGCCCCACCCCCGCCAGCTGGCGAACTGATAATGGAGTAGAGTCAGCCACAAAGAGGGATGATGTGTGAACGTCACCTGAGGAAGAGCCTTGGAAACAGTAGCTAAGTGAGAGAAGCCGGACGCAAAGGCCACCTGCCCTAGGATCCCGCTTCTGCAAAGCATCCACAACAGAGGAATCCAGAGACAGAGAGCAGGTGAGCGCCGCCAGGGGCGGGGAGCAGGGCTGGGGAGTGACCGCACTGGGCACGGGGTCTCTCTGGGGGGTGAAGAAAATGCTCTGGAATTAGTGGCAAGGGCCACCTAACTTTGTAAATACGCTAAAAACCAATGAACTGCACACTTTCGAAGAGTGAATTTTATGGTCTGTGAATTATGTCAATAAAGCCATTATTAGCAACAAGAACAGTAAAGCCGGTGACCTGTGAACATTCCTCAGAGGACAAGAGGGGGGGACGGTGTCCTTCCTGCCTACCCCGGCACCCAGCATGGTTCCAGCACCCCCAATTCTGCAGCCCAGTGGCAGGGCAGGGGCTCCTCGGCCCAGGGACACCCCTGCCGGCCCGCCCTGACCCTCACACCCCAGCGCTCATGAGGACGCACCACTGGTTTGTAAAAGGGCCCTCGGTGCCTCGCTGGGCACCTACCTACATCCAAGCCTGATCTAGCCACAGGCACGACTTCAATCTGAACCTCACCAGCCAGCAGAATGCTGGGACTCAGCTCATCCCAGGCCTGGCGCAGGAAGGGAAAACCCTGCGGACGCCCACCCAGCACTCCGCTCCCAGACCTGGGAACCCCCGCGTCCCCTGCCCTGCACCGACCTGGCTGGTGCTGCCGCCGCGGCAGCCACAGGGCCCAGGCCTGGCAGACAGTGGGTGCTGGGAGTCGGTCAGTGTCCAGCCAGGGCAGAGGAGACCATCGAGGCAGGCCCAGGCCCTCTCCCTCCCCCATCCCACATCCTAAGGACACCGGGCAAGAAGAGCCTCTGCAGAAACGGAGGGAATTCATTCAGACCCAGTTTCAGGGGTCACACAGACCCCTCGAGCTTGTCATGGTTTAATGGCCACGAAAGCACCCGAGTCCCCACATGCTCATGTCTCTACTCCCCACCCGTCTTAGGAGAGCCCCACAGTGAGCTGGGGGGGGACCCTCCCCTGCCCCACACCCCAACACGCAGGCCCTCAGGGGACCAGCCTCCCGCCCCGACTCACGAACGTCCCCAACAGCCCTATGAACTGGCAGCAGATAGGAGTTCCTGCCGCTTAGCTGAATGGAGAAACTGAGGCACATACGGGGGGAGGGGTGTTAGTGGTTCATGTCTGCATGTGCCACCGTGGACATGGCCCCAGAATTCGCCCTGGAAGACAGTAGCACGAGGCCCCCGCAGACGGGCCAGGGTCCCCAGCACTGAGGTGTCTCGGCACCGCTGAGAGACCAGGACGCGCTGCTGGGTGGATGATGCACGGACGAGGTCCCAGGAGCCTCGGGGAGGCCATCCAGGGCCCCAGTGAGCCCTGCGGGAGACTGGGGAGGGAGGCAGCCGAGGCGGGGACAGATGTGAAAGGACCGCAGAGGGACCTTATGTTGAAACCTCATGGCAGGGGAGCAGGAGCTGGCACCTGCTGCGGGGTGCGGCTCGGGTGGCACTCACGGGGGTGTGAGGGGCAGCCAGCCACAGGGCCCTGGACACCGCTCCTCTGGGCCCGTCCTCCGCCCCCCACCATGCCCCTGGAGGGTTCCCTCCGTGGCCAAAGCCTCCCTCCAGCCCCACCTCCACTTCTGCACCCGGAGCTGCTCCCTCTGCTCCCGCCGTCGGTTCTTCCTCCTCCTCCATCTCCGCGGTACCTGCTTCTCAGCACCCCGGGCCCTGAAGCTGAGGCCCAGCTACAGGTGAGCTGCCTTCCTGCGGAGACCCTCCCCCTGCTGGAGCCAAACTGGGGGGGTTGCCACCATCCTCCGTGTCTGGACTTCCACCTGGAGTCCCCCCCACCCCGCCAGGACACCAGCCCCGCCCAGGACGTTGTGCCACCTGGGAACTGAGCGCCCCACTTCTGCCTCCAGAGGCGCTCAGCGTGCCGGGTGCTAAGAGGGGGCGGGGGGTGAGGGGCTCACGCCAAACCTGTGTGGGAGACACAGCAAGAGGCTCCCACGTGGCTACGGTTTACTTATAATGAATAAACCTACTTCCTCTCTCAGAGCAGGAAGCTGCAGGAGGCACTTCCTCACCTCCACGGGGACTTCTCTGCTTTGCCTCAGTTTTTACGTCTGGCAAATGGAGCAACAGCGGCTCAGGGGCTTTAAAAGGAAGCCCTGGGGTCCACAGAGGGGGCCATAGCTGTGGGCCGAGCGGCCAGAGCTCTGAGAGAACCACAAACACGGTCCTACGGTCGGCTCCTCACAGGCAGCGTGGGTGACACCGCAGAGCTTTCTGTCCCTACCTTGTGAACAGTCACACGTGGACCCACAGGGCAGGGCGGGGGCGGGGGCGCCGTTGAAAACTGGTCCCTCTCCCCGGGGCGCTGGCAGTGTCCCACCGAAGCCCTCTGACCCGTCATTCACTCCTCTGCCTCAGTGCCCACCCCCGCTGTGCGAGGAGGGGGCAGCCCCGCCCACCAGCGGGGCGGGGGGGGGGGGGGGGACAGCGGTCAGTCCAGTGAGAGTCCCTGAGCTGAGGACCGAGAGGGCACCAGGCCCAGACGGCGCCGGGATGGGGCCCCCGCCCTCGCACACTGGCCGCGGGGCCGCCTCTGCCGCTCGGCACAGGTGAGCGAGGCCCAGGGGCAGATGACCCAAAGAAGGACGCATCGTCGCCTGTCGTCTGGGTGGGTGCAACCCCTCTGCCACCCTCCGGGCCGATCGGCTGGCCGCAGCCCCACCCGCCCCGTGTCCCCACCACAATGGGGCCGCTGTGCAACCTGCCACTCGTCTTCCAGGCCCGCGGCTGTCACCCGGCAATGGGCAGCTTTTCCTCCGGGCTCGGCGGACAAGGAACAAAAGACCCAGCTTCGTGGTCCTGGCTGCCCCAGCACCAGGGCGTGGGGGCAGGGCCGGGGTCAGCGGGTCCAGCCGCCACCCCGGAGGACGTGTTCAAGTCGCCGAAGAAATGCGGCTCCTGCGCCCTTTTCTCGTCGGTGGCTCTGAGGAGACGCGTGCCAGGAGAGCCGCACGAGGGCCGTCCTCACGGGGCTCTCCGGCCGGTCTTGTGGAAGCCCCTCGGGGTCTGCCGGGCAGCACCGTGCGCTCGTTCAGACGCTAGCTGAGCAAGCCCCTGGGACGTCCGGCCCTGGACAGCGGCCAGCAAACGCAGCCCTGCGGTCTCCCGAAGGACCCCAACGCCCGCACCTGGCGGGCGGCCCTGTGTCAGAGGCCTGGGGACGCCCGGGGCCATCCTGTCCCAGAGGGTGTCCCGACTCCCAGCTTCAGGACAGGGACAAGGAAGTGACAAGAAATTTGGGGGCATGCCCATCGTGATCCAGCGACTGGACCCCGGTTACAGTCGTATTTAGGCAGAAGTAGCGAGGAAGAGGGGACAGAGCAGACACCCGGGTCGTCTTCATCCCTCGGGGCCTCTGTGCCGAGCCGCCCGCTGCCTCCCTCAGACCGAGGTCCAAGGGGCGCTCGGGCCCCTGATGGAAGCCAGAATCGGAACTCGCGGCTCCCCAGGCCTCCAGGGGCTGAGCCCTCTCTTCGCTGCCCCTCAGAGCCTGGCCAGAGTCTGGCTCCCAGAGGAAAGAAAGAGACGAACCCCACCCATACCCCCCACCGCCCCGAGCGGAGCCCAGGTGGAGAGAAGTCCCACCCACCACCACGCCAGCCCCGAACAAGGCCTGCAAGGTTCTACCCCAGGCAGGCAGGATGGAAGGCTGCCAGCTGGGGCGACACCCGCCCCCCCCAGCCCTGCATGTCAACAGACCTGCAGCTCCACCGCTTCCCAGCTGCCCCTCGGAGAACAGGCTCAGCCCTCGGCAGCGTTCCTGGGAGGGCTGCCTCAGCTCCAAGGAGCCCCAGACGACAGGTCCCTACCTGTCTGAGGAACAGGGCTGGCGCTCAGAGAGCCAATCAAAGCCTGGCGCTGGGAGGCAGAGTCTAGGCGTGGGGTCCCACCCAGCCAAGGGCTATGATTTTTGCTGGAAGAGCCTTCCCACGACCTTCGCCATAGGGGATGGGGTCCCCAGGACCCTGGCCACGTCTGACCCCACATCTCCACGAAGCCCAGCTGGCACCTCAGCCAAAGTTTGGGTTGAGAGGGGAGGGACGGGCAGGAGCCACAGGGTGTGGAAGGTGACGGCCACACTGCAGATGACCCCAGCCAGGGGACGCAGGGTGGACAGCAAGCATGTGTCCTCTCCCTCACGTGCTGAAATAAAGTCATTCTTCCCCCCAACACGGCCAATGAGAGGAGGGAGACCAGAACCCTTGGGTAGTATGACGCCCAAGATCTAAATGTGGGGGCAAAGGTGGGGATCATAAAACGAAAGCTGGGCCCTGGTGACCGGCTTCCTTAAAAAGCCCTGAGACCTTTGACACGGCAGGAAGCCCGGCCGCTCCGGCGGGTTGGGGGGCTCTGCGAGGGACAGGGTCTTCCCATTGCGCCCAGTGCCTCTCGGCCCTGCAAGCAGCCCATCCGACAGGCGGCCAGGCTGCCTGAGTGACAACAGGAAGTGGGGAGGGTACGGTGGCCTGGGGAACCAGAGGGGGGTGGGGCGGGGAGTCATCCACCCAGAGACGGGGGTGCCCACTGTGTCCGGGGCTTCGAGGAGAAAGCCTGGTGAACTCCAACTCAACACCCCCACAGGACCCCGCAAGCCCCGAGCAGCAACGGCCACAGCTGTCGTGTGACTGCTCCCTCCGTCAGAACGGGGGTCCGTCCCCTCCACCTCTGAACACTCCGCACGCTGCCCTGGCGCACAGTAGGTCCTCCCCACGTGCCAGCTGAACCAACCGGCCGCTTTCCCGGATGTCGGCCACACAGTGCCAGCCCCAGGGAGCAGAAGCTGACGGAAGTGCACACACAAACCAGCAGATACAACAGCCCAGCCCCAACGGGGAAACACGGAGGCAACGGGGGCGCCCAGGAGGGGCGGGCGAGGGGTCAGTGACCACACAGGTCCCTGGGGACAGGCTTCAAAGGGGTCAGCCGCAGGAAGCCGCCTTCCCCAGCCACGTCCTCCCCGAGGAGACCCGAGGGGAGAGAAGCAAGAATCCCACCTCCACAAGGAGGCCTCATGTGGAGGCTCCCACACCAAATGGTTAAACAAAGGAGTTCTTCCCGTTTCCTCCAAGGTGCCCCTGAGTTGCCAAAGGGAAGTGGCACTTACGCAAACCCCCAGGGGGACAGAGCAGCAATGAGTGACGGGGGAAGACCAGCCGCCACTGGAAGGGAGCTGAGGGACCGGAGCCCGTTCGGTCTCCTCCCTAGCAGATTTTCCCATGCAGCATCCAAACTGAATTCCGACCAGGGTGCTGTCCCCACGGCCAGAAACCCACTGCCGGTCGGGCGGCACAATTTTCTCCAGGAAAGGAATTTCAAACTCCCCTCTGGGGAGCAGGAGGTCTCCCCCAAACCTCTGACAAAAATGCCCGCAGATTTCAGGGCAGGGCGGCCCGTGAGCCGAGTCAAATCCCGGGGACACTGGGGACAAGTTTTCAGAGCAGAGGCATGGCTTCCAGGCACCTCGGCTTGGGTCCATGGGGTGACGTGCTGTGGCAGCGGGCTCTGGGGCTTCTCCCAGCGTCTCCGCTTGGCTGGCGTGTTCCTTCGGAGGCATATCTCCCAGCGCTGCTTTCTCCCCTCCTCCACTCCTTGACAGGGCGTGGGATCCCTCCCACCAGGTTCTCCAGCGAAGTGCACGCACTCCAGACCTCCGCCGGCCTGCCGGCCTACCTGCCCCCTCCCAGCAACCTGGCACACCCCAACCTCCCGGCCCCCAGAACCGTCCCACAGCGCTGGCCGGCCGCAGCAGAACCGTCCCACAACGCTGGCCAGCCAGCGGGATCTGACTCTGGCGCGGCTAGTGTCTGTTGGAGCTGATCTACGGCGGGTCCTGGAAGCCGCCTGCCCCTAACGGATGACGATCACAGGAGGCGGAGGTGGCCAACCCCGAGCTCCTGCAGCCCTCCTGGAAGTCAGGGAAGCCCCTCGCGAGAGGGAAATTGACTCCTCCAAGAAACTCCGCTGGGGTAGAACCGCACCACTCGGCTCTGCTGGCCAAATATTTACAAAGAGAGAGCTGTGGCTGCACAAAGCCCTTTTCTTCTTTTCGGAGACCGAAAATATGGGCCCCGCGTGGAGATCGGGCTCCTGCCTTTCCTCTCCAGGGGACGGGAGCTGTCCCACCAGCCAGGGGTCCGGGCTGGGGGGCCCTGGGGCTGTGCTGCTCCTGACCCAGCCACCCAGCCATCCGGGGCTGCTCAACGGCCATGACACCTGAGGGGCCCCCCCAGCCACCAGGGCAAGGCTGGAGGGAACAAAGGGAGCAGAGGACTCACCCCAGCAGCAGAGTCGGGCCGCGCCGGCTGCCTGAGAGTGCGGCCCGCCCACCGGGTCACATGGCTCAGAGCCGAGCAGAGGATCAAAGGGGCTTTGTGGCCTCGGAACAAGGAGGCTCCCGGAGTGGCGAGCGGCAGAGTGGCGCGGGCAGAGGCAGGAGGGACTGCACCGGCCTTCAGAGGCAGAACCGGCACCAAGGGGCAGGGCAAGGGGAGCGGAGAGCGGGGCAGGCAGGAAGAAGGGGCTCCACTGCAGCCCCGGAAGCAACCGGGCTCACAGGGAGCATTATCTGTGCGTAAGAAGTGCCGGAGAAGCGGAGTTCCCCAGCCAGCCACAGCCGCCCCAAAGGAAAGTCACGTGGCCCTGGGGAAGCGCTCGAGGAGGAGGGACTCACCTGGACGTCCAGCCGGGTTGCCCCGGCCACCAGACCCTTCCCCCCGCCGCCGTCCCCTGCCTGGGTGCTGGGTGGTGCCAAGAACCTGACGTGCCCAGGGGCGTCCTCACTCCCTGATGCCCCACCCCGTGCTTTCCCTCTGCCAGGTGCACCCCAGATGCGCCCCCCACCCGGCCCGGGTGACACACCTAAGCTCTCAGGGGGGCTCCCCCAGGGCTGAAGGCCTCCCCAGGAATGAAGTCCAGGCCTGCAGTCCGGAGCTGCCCCGGGCTTCCCAGCAACCAGGGATCAGAGCACAGCCAGCCCCATCTGCCCCCACGGCAGAGGTGTGCCAGGGAGAGGAGCCCGGCCGGGCTGGGGGTGGGGCCAGCTCACCCGGCACTTTCTTCTTCCTGGAGCCTCACGACTCAGCTTCCAGTCCGGCTCGGCTGTCCCAGCCCCTAAGGGCCTGGGCAGTGAGTCGGTCTCCTCCCTTCTCCCCCCACTGCAGGCCCCCAGTAGAACTGAGTGGAGCTGGGACTCCTGGGGGGATGGGCTAGGTGGTCCCAGAGGAGCGAGCCGGGGAGCAACCCTGCCGGGGCTGGGCCTGAAGGCTGGGATGGGCCGGACCCACCCCCTGCCACGACCTCTGACCCTCAGCCAGTGAGTCACTCACTCCCAGGCATGGGTGTGGCCTAGCAGCCCCAGGCAGACTCTCACACTAGCAGAGTTCCCCCAGGCTGGTCTTGGGGACTTGCCCCGGGCAGGGAGCCCTGGGTGACACCTGGGAAGGCTATGTCAGGGCCAGCAGCTGGTCATCCTGCCTCCGGGAGGAGCCCAGCCCCCAGGGCCACTGCTACTCCCAAGAGTCCCCTTCTTGTGCTCAGGTTTCCCAGTACTGGCTCCCCATCTGGCTGGTGGCCGAGGCCCCAGATCGCCCTCCCGCCCACCACGCGGGCAGGCCCTGTCCTGCTGGCCCACCACCAGTCCAGCTGCCCATCCCGATGGCTAACTTCCCCCCAGCAGCCTCGGGGTCTTCCCGTTTGCCACAGAGGCTTTGGGGGCTGCTGTCCCTCGTCCCTCCCCAACCACACAGCAGATATGCCCTGAGGAGCTGCTACTAGCAGTCTCTGGACGCCAGGGCAAAGACCGGGAGTGCCCAGGGACCGAAATGCTCACCCGGAGTCCCTGCTCCCATCTCAATGGAAAGGAGGCCGTGGCCCGTCAATCCACGGCTGCAGGACCCGACCTTCCCCATCTGTAAAATGGGCACGATCGACCCCAATCGCAAGAATCAAAGAAACCTGTGAGTGTCCAAACCAGGAAGGAGGCAGCTCAAACACATGCTTCCCTTTCCTCCAAGCAGGCGACTTCCTGGGACAGGGATTTGGGAGCACTGCCCCCCACCGCCCACCCTGCTGCGCCCTGAAGGGCAGCTCCAAAGGAGGCCAAGAGGGACTCCTGTCACTCCAGGGGGCAGGGTTGACAGGGAGCCTTGGGGATGTCACCTCCGCCCGGCACCTGCCCTGGTGGCTTCCTTGCGTTGCCTTCCTGTTCCCGACACTCCCCCAGGCACCCCCTCCTCTGTCTCTGGCCTTGCTCTGTCGCAGCTTTCTGCCCCCACAGGCCACTCCCAGGGCCCAGCACTCCTTCCTGGGTACCCACCTGTTCCCCAAGACCACTGCTCACCCTTCCTCCTCCTGCCCCACTTCTTCCTCCGGGAGGTGGCCTGGGTGCTTTTTACATAGCGGTGCTCACTGGTCGCTGGTAATGGGGATCTTTGGGGCGCAAGCGAGGGAGTCCCTGAGCCTGATGAGTCCCCCCAGTCCAGGAACTCTTCTGACACAGGCCTTCCGCCCCCAGAACTGCTCGGCGCCCCCTGGTGCTCAGCCAGAGCCAGTGCAGCTGCTCCATCGGCAGCAGAAACAAGCTGAGCCACCCGTTTGGTAACATGAAAGGCAGATTCCGGTAGCCGCATCAACATAGTACGAGAAACCCAGTGGATTCATTTTAATATGTTTCACATAACCTGAGAGAGCCAAAATGTGGTCAACCGAACACGTAACCAGTACAGAAATTAAGGTATTTTGCATCCTTTCTGCACTACGGCTTTGAAATGCGGCGTGCACTTCACACGGACAGCGCCTCTCGATCTGGACGGCCACGTGTGCAGTGGCCCGTGGCCACACCTGGCCAGAGGCGACAGCGCTGGACCACGCCGCTCTCAATATTCTCTGTGTCATCCTGGGAGTGCGTCAGATCCTCGAGGGGCCCTTTATCACATCTGCGCCCCACCGATCTGTTGTAGCAGCCACTTAGGGCTGAGACAGGACACAGCTCCGTGTGGCTCAGTAGGAGGCTGTTGAGGCCACTGACCCCCCCAACATCGCAGTGTCCCTTTGCAGAAAATGCATAGAGGACATTTCTCTCAGCTGCCACTACCAGAAAGAAGGCAGCTTCTCCTAAGAAGGTGATTTTCTGCGCATGTGCTAAGCATCCATCAAACCACCCCCAAAGGTATCAGCTCTTGCCCCGCCAACCCACCCCCTTTCTGGGGTTCCCTCTGCACCTGGCCCACAGGCTCAGCCCCTCCCTCCATGGGAGCCGGCCACAGGCTGACCTGCAGCCTGACTTGGAAGGTGTGGCTCAAGAGGGTGAATTTCCCCCAGCAGCACGGAGCCAGGGACCTTCTGGGGGGAGGGCCCAGAGCCTGGGAGGCCACGCGGACTTGGGGGCTGGGAAAGGATGAGGGGGGCCGTGTGCGGAAACACAGGCGGAGACCCCGGGAAAGGAGGAGGGAAGAGGGGAGGGAGGCTGACAGCCAGGCTACCGTGACCTGGGCCGCGGTCACCGTTGAGGGCGCGGCTCCCCGGTGTGTACGCCCTTCCAATAAGCAACTCGGCGTGCTTGCGTCCAGGCACTTCAAAGTCACCCAGGACCGCACCGATTCCAGAAGGATCTAAAGAGACAGGCGGCACCTCGGTGATTGCCAAGGAGGGAGAAGGAAAGGGGGCGGCTGCGAGGGGACAGAGGGGTGACGACATTCTCGTGGAACTAGACAGTGGTAACAGCGGTGTGGCAATGTGAGTGTGCTAAATGCTACTCGTGGTGAATCCCCTGTTCCGTGTATTTTGCCACCACGAAAATATATGTCTTTAAAGAAAAAAGAACTTAATGTGTCCTTTTTACCCTTGAGCCAGTTCCCTCTACACCTTAACACCAGAGGCCCCAAGACAAACCCTGAGCCCTGCGCCCCCTCCCGGGACCGGTGCGACTATCCAGGGCAGGAGGGGCTCTGCAGAGGTGACCGAGGCCGGGGGGCTGCAAGCACTGTCCCAGGTTATCTAGGAGGGCCCTAAACGCAATCCTCCTGAGAGGGACACAGAGAAGATGACCACGTGACGGTGGAGAGCGGCTGTGGAGGGATGTGGCCACAAGCCGAGCCCTGGCAGCAGCCTGCAGAAGCCGGGCAAGTGAGGGGGGTCGTCCCTGCAGCTTTCAGAAGGAGCCAGCCCAGAGACCCTCCTTTCCGACCTCTGGCATCCAGAACTGCAGGAGAGTAAGTTCCTGTCTCGGGCCGCTGAGTGTGTGATGGCAGCCACGGGAAACTCACGCGGCCCACGGGCCGGCCTCCCCCGAGCCAGGAGGGAGCTCGGCTGTGCGGAGCAGAGCGGGACCTCTGCCAGCCCCTGTGGGGCGTTTCCTAAGGCTGTCGCTCTGAGCGCGACCCTCGCCAGCGAAGGCCGGCGTGCCGTGGGAATGGGTCTCACGGCGTCCTGACAGGTGACCAGCCCCACTGGGCAGCTGTCCAGCAGCAAGGTCCCCCCTCCCACTGGGAGAAGAGCACAGTGTGCGAGGTGTCACCGCCCACAGCCCAGGGACACCCACATGATGCCCCATACGCCTTCACTCTGACCGGTGGCAGCATCCGCAGAAGAGAGGGGAAGGAGACACAGTCGCACGGCGCCCTCCCCCCGGCCCCCCCTCATGCGTGCATGCACACACGTGCACATGTGCACACGCCTGTCCCCATCCCAGTTCCCAGGCCTCCACATTTCTCTGGCCGAGCCCAAAGCCTGGGTGTGATCCCAAAGCCCAGCTCTCCCGGCCCGCCCCGGCCAGACCTCATGGGATGGAGCTGATGCTGCCACCAAATTCCATGAAAAATGTCCTCTGCTCTCATCTGTGGCCCTGTGGCTGGGCTCCCCACACAGGGCGCAGGGGAAGGACTGACTGGGCGGGTTCAAGTACGGGTCTGCTGGCTGACCACTGACAGGGGCAGCCACACCGCTGGGAGGGGAGCCCCGAATGCCGCAGGCTGGCGGGCTCATAGCGGGCACCGCACGAGCCCCGCAGTCCCCTGGGTGGGCAGGCTGGTCCTTGCGGGGCTTCTCTGAGCAGAGCAGGGCTGCAGTGCCTGGTTGTTCTGCCACATTTGGTTGATATCTTTATCTTTCTTCCGGTTCCTTTTCAACTTGACCTGGGAAAACGGCTGAGCTCCCCCAATCTCAACAACAAGCCACCCCCGCCTTCCTCTGGCCCAGTGGACTGTTGACATGCTCCATCTCCGAACGACACCACCTCCTGACGGTCGGTCTAGGTGGCAGCTTCTATCTTCCCGCCACCCCCTCACTTCCAAACCTCTGCTGTCTGGCTTCTGCCCATTTCAGTATTGCAACCCAGCTCTTGAAAAAACCCTCATCACCAACATCCAGTTGCACCCCATCTGACCTTGGGGCAGCATTAACCACCCTCTCCCCTCACCTCCACCGCCAGCTCAGCCACCGCCCCCAGATGGATTCTTCTGGACCTGACCCCTCTTCCCAGCTCAGCCACATCTCTGCAGCGTCCTTTTCTCTGAGGACCCCACACCCTTCATGCAGGCCCCAACATCTCCCAAATCTCATCTAAAATCCCCTTTGTTAAAAGTCACCACCTCCAGGAAGCCCTCCGATGTCCTCCATCAGATATGAGCAGCACCCCCCTCTTTCACGTTTCCTGAGTCACATCCCAACCTGGCCCTTGCTAGGCTGACTTACCTCCTCCTGAGTCCCTTAGGCAGCGGCCTCAAGAACAGTTTGTGGGACTCAGGGCAAGGAGGCCCCATTTCCTCCCTTCTCAGAAGGGTTCCTCCCACCCCAACTATCAGGTTGCATCTTCCCCTCCCAGGCACCTTTGGTGCACATTTGTTTTTCCTCTTGAAAAGCTATCACTGTATCAATAATGTATCTTACAAATTATTTGATGATATCTTAACTTAGAACATTGTGGCATTATTCACCTTCAGCCAGCTATTGCTCAGGTGTGATGGCTACTTTGTAGCTCACAGGAGCCCCAGGCACATTTCAGCCAGCCGCTGGGGGGGGAGGGGCCGCCCCCCACCAGTGTGCCCCAGGGCTGCAAACTCTTGGCAGACACCAAGCCAGAACCCTAAACTCCAGGCAATAAAACAATCAGGCCCAGCATTGCTTTCAATAACAGAAGCCAAGTGCGTCTGCTGCGCCCTGGAGAGCCAGGCCCTGCAAGCTCGCTGCTCAGGGGTGTCAGGAGGAAGGATGGCCAGGTGGGGGCGCTGCGGGTTGGCGTTAGATACCAGGCTCCAAACTTCCTTGCCCTTCACAGGGACCAGAACAAAAGCTCAGCAGCTAAAATGGTAGGATTTTGAGTCAAACAATAAATGGTTTGGTATTTAAAGGCAGAAAGGGCAGGACAGGCTCTCAGTCCTGGGGCAAAGTGGCCGCCTAATGAATACACATGCCTGGGCCCCTCCCTCCTCGAGGACTCTGATTTAATGATCTAGGGCTTAGTCTTTTAAAAAAGTTTCTCAAAGGACCCTACTATGTAGTCAGGGTGGAGCGCTACTGGTTAGGGCTCAGAGGCCCACGCAGCCCGAGGTTTAGCAAGACCTGGACCGAGGAGCTGTGTGTCCAGGGGACACGGGGGTGAGTGGGGGCAGAGGGTCACCAGTCCTTCAACTGTCCCAGGAACTTCTGCCCCCCAGGGGTCTCGTCCTGCTGTAGGGCCGACAGGAACCCAGCAGGAAGCCAGCCCTCAGCTTGGACTGGACGCGGCCCTTGCTGGCCGAACAGTAACAAGGAAGGGCCCTCGGCCAATTCAAGGGGCAAGGCCCAGGCTTCTCACGAAGGGCCTCCACGCTGCCCACCGCCTGGCCGGGCTCGGAAGAGAACAGGATGAGGCTGCCAGGAAGAGGTCCAGAATACTCCACTGTGGCGTAAAAATTATTTTGAGCTGAAGGCATTTGAGTTCCTGAAATCTCTTATCTGCCTAAAAGCAGAGCCTCCCAGAACTCTGTGGTCACCAGCACCCTCCCCTGAGCAGGCAGGGGAGACTGACCGTTGCCACAGAGATAAGGCCCACACCTGCCTTCAACAGACACTGTCCCCGGGCTGGCCGGCCATCGGCCTCCGTCCGTTCTCGGAAGGCCCCTTCATCTCCCCCGAAAGTCTCCTGTCTTTCAGGAACGCCTCTCCTCTGCCTCCCCTCCCCCTAAGCCAGCAAATAAGCCCCAGATTCTAGAATTCCTCACATGGCTATGATTAAATCCATCTCTCCTCTCGCTGATATAGCTCCGGGCAGATGCATCCGCAGACCCCCGACTACTGAACCCATGGGGACGGAGGCTCTCCGGGCTCCCGTTTCTCCACGCCTGCGTCAGCGGGAGGAGGGCCTGCCACACAGATGCCCCCGAGAGGCTTCGCGGGCAAACAATCTGGCAACGGCGGCCCTTACCATCCCTCCTTTGGATATTTACAAGTCCCTGCCAGGATACTAAAGGGATTAAATTCTGCAATATGTGTGTGTTTAAGTTTAATCTGTTTCCCAAACTTGTTAGACTGAGGAACCCCTTGCCTCCACAGTGCTTATTAATGGTCCCACAGAGAGCACAGTTTGGGAAACACTGGTTTGCCCCCCGTAAGCCCATAGGCCCTGCCCTGGCTCCAGGCCCGAAGTCAGACCACGTGGGCCCCTCCCCAGAGGCAGGTTCAGGTGGGCGTGGAAGGCCCGAGGCCCACAGGTAGGAGCTTATCTGAGACAGCCACAGGTGTTGGAACCATACTTTTAATCCAAATTCCCAAGTTACCAGGGGACACCAGGACGGTTGTGGCGGTACCACGTATCACGGCAAAAGCCTGAAAGCAGCACAAATGTCCGTCGCGGAGAGAAGAGAAAGCTGCGGCGCAGCTGCCGGCTGACCAGCGGACCTGGACGCACGGATACAGAACATCAGCAGCTTGTCCGCACCGCGCCCCAGGTCCGTAGTTTTGCGATGTGCGGAACCATGCTGGGGTCACCGAGAGAACCAGGGCTGGGGCAGCGCGTGTCCTGGGTGCAACGGCAGCGCCTTGCGGCAGGAAGGAAAGGAGACAGACAGGCCGCGGTCGGCTTCTCGGGCCAGCCGGGAGGCACCCCGGGGGGCTCCATGTGGTGTTTCACACCAGCAGAAACCCTCAGAGGCCCCGGGCGGCCACGAGCCGTGAGCCTGCCTGTGTCCAGCCTGCTGGGTGACGTGGGAGACAAGTTGTGACCTCCCTGAGCCTCAGTTTACTCACCTGTAAACCGAGAGCAATGAACCCACCTGCTAGGGAGGAAATTACTCAGACTTCCTGCCCTCATGGCCGGGTTTGGGGAGCAGGACACGGGCAACGAAGGGAGTCAAAGAAAGGGTTTCGGAGACCACACGAGGCTCCGGACCAACCCAGGAAGCCGGCTCCAGGCTGCTTCACTTTCCTCCAGGGCCCGAGGGGTTCACCACCGCTCGGTGACTGCGCCAGGCCTGTGTGAGCCCCTGACCTGCTTCTGGGGGCAGGGGGTATGCGAAATCCTGCGCCCCTTTAGCAAAGACACCAGAGCAGGCACAACCTGTGTTCACTCACAGGAAATGAAGAAGTTTGTTGGAATTGGGCCTGAACTAGCCTGGACCGGCTCTCTCCTCCTTTCTCTCCTCCCAGAACCAGGAGCTCAGGAATTCCAGGACGTGAAGCGGCTGCGACTTCACCTCCACCTGTTCGTTCAGAGGGGGGATACTGACCCACCTTCCTGTCACACACCTGGGCGTCCCTGGTGCCAGAGCCTCCCTGCCCGGGGCCAGCGATCCCAGCTGTCAGCCCCCCAGGGCCTTGGGCACGCCGCCAAACTCTCCGTTTCATCTGAGAAATGCAGGCTCTGAGGTTAGAAGGAAGGGAGTTCAAACCCACCTCCACTCACGAGCTGACTTTGGGCAAATTTGTTAAATCTCTGGGAAGTGGTTTCCTCATCTGTCCCAAAGGGAGAGGGATCCTTCCCTCAGCGGAATTCGAGAGTAACAAGGACAGAGATGGCATCCGGGCAGACGGGCGTGGTGCCCAGCATCCAAGCGGATGCTCGGAGTGGCTGCCTCCCTGCCTCCTGCCCCCGCCCCCCCCCCCGTCCTCACGCGGCCTGTGGGCGGGAGGACAGCCCAGCAGAACCCGGCCCCTGCCAGCTGCCACATCGCAGGGGCTCTGATTTGGAAGTGAAAAAAGGAATAGGCAGAAACTGTTGACTGACACGAGAGCTTTGATTACTGGTAACTTTCACGCATCTGTGATTTAAAACCCTAATGCTGGAGCCGAAGGGTTGTCTGGGAAATGTCTCTGTTAAAAGTACATTAAAAAAAAAGATAGAAACCCTGCAAATGGCATGTTCAGTGAAAGAAGCCGGAAAGCAGTCGGTCCACCGCACAGTGCTGTTCAGATAAAGCCCAAGCCAGGCCACGCTCTCCACGGGAATGGAGCCTCCTGGGCCCCGACCAGGGCGGCCACACAAATCTCTGTCTGTGACCGCATTTCGCAGAATCGCACACGAAGAAAAGCGGACCGCACCTGTGGCTCAGTTCCTGTCCCTGCGTCAGCTTCCTGGTTTGGGCGCGCCCCGAGGTCTGTGCCCTGTCCTGGGGGAAGTGGTGGCTGAGGGGCACCCAGGGCTCTTGGCTGCTTTGGAAACTTCTCTGAGTCTAAGACGACTTTGAAATGAAACATTGTTATAAAGTTCATTAAAAAATGAAACATTAAAATATGTTATCACGCTATATAAGTTAGAAGTGGGAACTGGATGATTCACAACTGGTCTGTTCATTCCCTGCGAGCCTGTGCACCGCCCCCGCAGACGAGGGGAGGGTCCCACCAACCGAGGTCCTGCCTGCTCAGGCCTTCCAGTCAGGCAGGAGGCACCAAGGTCCCAGAGGTGGTGGGTGGAGCCCGCTCCATCTGGCAACACTTAGCAAGGGCCTGGGACCCGAGAACGGACCACCGAGGCCGTTCTCAGCAAGTCCTCAGGAGCCCCGTCTGAGGGAAGGCAGGCACAGGGGGACCTGCAGGCATCCGTCGGCGGGATGAGGCCACAGGTTTGATTTCCAGACCCCAGGAAGGACCATCGGTGTGGTGGGGGTGGCGGGTGGGGCTGGAATTTGCTCACCTGGCCCCGCTCATCTCCAAAAATGAGCTTCACAGCCTAACTCTTGCCCACTACTGGCTCCGCATGCTGATGGGGAGAGGCAGGGATTGCAAACCCAGCGGCAAACACTTGGGAGCCCTGGGCAGCCCTGGAGGTGCCTGCAGGAGGCCCCGCCTCCTCTCTAGCCAGGGCATCGCCTGGTCTCTGGGGCAAGCAGCCTGGACCTTGTGTCACCTGGGCACCGTGAGGAAGGGACCTGAGGTCCAGCCCCTGCTGCAGCAGCAGCTCCTCCAGCAATGCGCGCACCCCCCCCAACCAGTTTGCTCCCTGGAAGTCCAGCCCTGGTACCCTGTTCCCACCCCCAGGCGGAGGAACTACAAATCCAGTTTGAACTCCCTGCATGTCCCAGGCCCAGTCACTCAGCTTCCCTAGGCCTCTGCTTCCTTATTTGTGGATGATCCCTAAAGTCTTTTTCAGCTACAGAATTTCAAGACTGAAAGGAAAATAAGCCACAAAAAGGAGGACAGTGCGCCGGCCCTTGCCCTTGCCTTCCTGTGTGAAAGGGGAATCTGTTTCCCCTGGTTTCTTTCCTGCCCTGCCTGGGGCAGCCCCCCTGTGCACTGGGGAGCTGGGAGAGCCTGGGGGGAGCCCAGAGTCTCCCAGGGCTCAGGACACAGGGAAAGCCGCCAGAACTCTCCCGAAGAGCAGTGCCGCTTCCTGACTGTGTTCGCTTCCTGCTGCTGCTGTAACAAATCACCCCAAACTGAGTGACTTGGAAATAAGACAACACACATTTGTCATCTCCCAGTTTTGGAGGCCAGATGTCCAAGGCAGGGGGGGGGTTCCCTCCAAGAGACAAGCCAGCGGCAGCGCCCGGAGGTGGTGCTCCCTGGCTCCCCGCCCCACCCCCCTCTGTCCTGGCCAAGGGGGCATTCTCGCTCCTTACCACCTGGCCACCCCCAACCCCCGCCACCACCTCCGGGGGTTTGAAGGACAGCTGTGACACCCAGGGGCCTGTGTGGATTATCTAAAACGCTCCCTCCAGATGGTGCAGGACGATCTCCCCACTCGGGACCAGCTTCCTTCCATCTGCAGCCTTGACGCCCCTCTGCCGCTGGGCCTGAGGACCCAGCACACACACAGACACCCTCACTCCGGGGACTCGGGTGTGGACCTCGTGGGGAGTCACTGCTCAGGAGGGAGGTGCTTGCTTGGGTTCAGATCCCGGCTCCCGCACTTAGGGCGCGGAGGGACCTGGTCGCCACCATCTGTGAAATGGGACGATGCACCTGACGGGGCTGGGGAGCAGAAGGTCCCCCGCCCAGAACTCCAAGCCCGGCTGGCCTGGGCTGTCCTGCACAGCACCAGGCCACATGGCAGGAAGACGCCTGGGCAGGCCGAGGCCAAGGACGGTGACAGCGGCCCGTCTGTGGCCTCCTCCCTCACCAGGACCACAGGAGACCCACAACCCCTCGCCCACCCCTTCCTCCAGGAGGCAGCCACAAGCCCAGGGGAGCCCAGGTCATTCCAGCTACCCCACAGAGGGGTAGCAAGGGTCACGGGGTGAGGGGTCAGGGCCGTGCTTCTGGAAGCCGGGCCCTGGCCCCGGACTCGGGCCAGACCACAGGCATCACTGTTCTCCGAGGGGCCGGCTTTGCTCCTGATGGCCCTGCTGGCCCTGAACAGCCGCAGCCCAAGAGGCCCAACTGCCCCCAATCACGGCATTGGGGCGGCTGGCTGGGCTGCGCAGCCTCGGGGACGTCACTCTTCCTGCCTCGGCCTCTGGCTTCTCCTCTGTGGACTGGGAGCACAGGGCCAGGGGCTTCCTCCACGTGAGCAGGATCCCGGCCTCTGGGTCCGCAGAGAACAGAGGCGGCACCCGGCAAAGCTCCCGCAGCCCAGGGGCTGTCCCTGCCGAAGAAATACTTGGGGACGTACTTGAGGTTCTGTCCTAAGTGGTGGCACTCTGGTCTTCTCCCCGGTGTCCTCCCCAAACCAGGACAGTCGGCCCACCCCGCAAGGGCGGCGGTGGCCCTCAGTCACTGCCAGGACGGCCCTTGCCCACGCCTGCCCCGGCCTCCATCGAGAAAGGCTGGTGCAGCAAAACAGGAGGCCGTAGGTGGCAGGGGCCAAGGGCCAGGCCGTCCCTCCAGCAGGGCAGAGGGGAGGGGAGGAAAGCCGCCGTGATTCCAGCCCGAGGTTCTCAGGGGAAGGGCGCTGCAGCAGAGGAAGCAGGAGCCCCCGGCTCGGCTGTGGGGGAGGGGAGGGGCTCCGCCTGACACCCCCACCCCGTGGCTCCCGCCCAGGGCCTCCAGGAGGACCCGCCCCCTCCCATCTCAGGGGAGCGAGTGAGGCGCTCTGTGCTGCCAAATTCCAGGGACAGATCCCACATTCATTCCACACCGGCTCACTGCGAACCCTCCCTCCGCCTCTGGGTTGCTCTGAACAGCTGGCCTGCAGAAGTCGGGGGACTGCACTCTGAGGTGCGGGCGGGCGCAGAGGCCTGGCCGCGCCCCCACCCACCCCTGCCTCAGAAGAGCAGGCCTCTTGCTCTGGCCCTTTCCCTGGGAAAGCTGGGGGAGGAGTCAGCAGCCAGATCCTCCATTAACCCTTTCCTGTGGTCAGTTCCTGCGGGCACCCCTGCGCGGTGGGGCTGCCAGGCGAGGCTTGTGCCCAGGAAGTCGGGGGAGCTGAGCACAGACGGCAGGGCAGGGGAGCAGACACGCACAGGGTCAGGCCGTGTGAATGCAGACGGCTGGTAAGTAGCCTTTCCGCAGTCACGTGGCCGAGCTTCGTCCCCACGTGAGGGGTAGTGCACGGCTTCGGCAAGACAGAGGCCCCCGGCAGCTCCTGCCTCCCCAACACATAAAAGCTCCAAGCAGACATGTTCCGTGCCCACACCACTGCCCTGACATGTGTGTGCTGCTCACAGCCACGGGAAGCACACCTGCGGCGAAGGCAACAGGCTGACCACACTCAGGGGCCGGCTGACCCGGAGCGAGACGGCCGGGCAGAGGTGAGATGCGAAGGCACCCACAGAACTGCAAAGGGTGTCCATCCCCACCAGCTGCCCCACCCTGTGTTAACGTCTCACACGGGAGATTGGGCTGCACTGGCCCACTGGCCACTCTGGGACCGCCAGCCCCATGGATGAGCCACTCTGCCTCCCAGGCAGATCTGCCCCCTGCCTGAAAGATGGCCGTGCCACACCCAGGGACGTGGACCCCTTGGAATGCCACAGGACCGGAGACCAGCTGTGTGGCCTGGACCAAGGTACTGCACCCTCTGGACCTCAGAGAGGACAGAGAGTGACATCGACATGGGGGGGCGGTCCCAGGAGATTTAGGAAGGGGGACTCTGGACTCACTTCCTGCACTCAAACCCTGCTCTGCCACACCCACTAGCTGTGTGGCCATGGGCAGGTTACTTAACCTCTCTGTGCCTTGGGTCCTCATCTGGAAAATGGGAGCGCTAACAGAATAGAAGACAAAGGGTTGCTGGGAAGATTACAGGAAGTACTTACTCCAAGTAAAGAGCCCGGAGGTGGCACGAGGGCTAGTTACCAGGAATGCACACAATACCACGGTCCCCGTCATCAAGGGGCCCACGGAGAGTGCCATCTCCCTTCCCCTCCCCCGCCCCACCCTGGGGGTGCCCAGCCTTAATCTCCCGGAATGAGCCACCCTCGTGAATCAGCACAGAGGGCCCGGCCACCAACCCCAGTCCACCTGCGGGAGGGGAGCCCTCTCTCCTGGGCTTCACCGAACCGGGCCTTCCACGCCCTCCCTGCTTCCTGTGCAAGGGACGCACCAACCTCGAGTCTGGTGGGAAGAGGGGGACCCAGGGAAACCTCAGACTCGAGGGTGGATGACACGAGGGAGCCGTGTTTCAGGTGCCGCAAGGGGACCCCAGGACATCGTGGGGCTCCCCACAGCCCGGGGAGGGCCCCCAGCAGTCGGGCGGGGCCCCACCACGCTGCCCTCCACACGCTTCCCTTCACGGTTGGTGCCCCTGCTCCTCTTCTGCCCCCTCCCTCCAGCGGCTGGGAGGACAAGGTGAAGGTAGCCCGGGTGGGTGACGTGCACTGCGGCCAGCCAGAGAGCTGGCGGGCGGGGTGGGGCCAGGCCACCGCACTGTGTGGCCCGGTGCGGGGAGCCTCCTACAGAAAGCGGGCGAGAGCAGCCGCCTGGGTGGGGGGAGGGGCCCAGCCTCTCCCAGCAAGTGCCAGGAGGGCGGCTGCCCGCAGACACCCGAGCCAGGGGCCTTCAGCAAGTGAGAAAGTGAGAAACTTACACACACGGCTGCAGCTACTTCTGCCCCGACCACGCACGCACGCACACACGCACGCACAGTGCCTGGCCGGGGAGGCCAGAGGACGAGGGCTCTGTGCCGGAAAAGCCCCCACCCCTAGTGGGGGAGGCCCCACACAGGCTCCCCTCTGGGCCGAGCACCCGAGCAGCAAGCAGCGGGCGGAAGGCCTTAATTAGTACCAGACGGAGCTGTGCTGGGGGGGGAGGGAACAGGAAAGGAAACCCACACAGAACACGAAGGGCCCCGAGAGGGGGTGGGAGCTGAGGAGGAGCGGGGTGCCCTCCGGGCCAAACCCGCAGGGAAGGGGCTGCAGAAATGCAGCCCTGCCTCCGTCCTGCTTCCTCTGCAGATTTGTCCCAGCTTCCTTATCTACAGCCCGCCCCTGGGAAGGCTGGATTCGGCTCTGAGGTCAGAGGTCAGGTTCCAGCTCCGGGGGACCCTCCCTGCGCCCCTGCAAAGCCAGCTGGCCAATGCCAAGGGATGCAGCTGCTGCTTCAGGGTGGATGGGCCGGCCCCAGCCTGGGATGGCAGGCAGGTCCTGTCTCAGAGACCTGCCGCGGCCGCCCGGCAGGCCGTATCAGTGACGCCCGGCCAGGCGCTGGCCCCTGCTGTACGCAGACATCAGCCTGCCATCCGTGTAGGGGGCCTCGCCCCGTCCCTGCTCCCTCTACTGAAGGAGGGTCGCCGTAGCAGACGTGCAGAGGCCTGCCCCGTGCAGCCCCCTTTCTTGGCCCACCTAATTTGGTTCAGGTGTCACCCTGCTCCCTCTCTGCAAGGGGCCACCTCATGCTTCAGGGGAGGAGCCACCGGGTTGGGTCCCGCTGACCCGATGACCAGGGCCTGGGAGGCGAGGCTGCCCTCTGACCAGGCTTGTGGGGGAGGGGGTTCCAGGGGTGCCTGCCTCCCTTTTGAGAGCTGTGACTGTGCTCTGGTCAGCAGCACATGAGTCAGGAACTGTCCCCGTGGTCATGGCAGCCCCCTCTCAATGGCTTCCAGGAAAAGCACTCCATCCGTGCCTGGTCAGGGTCCCAGGACCCAAGAATATTCTCAGCACGGCAATGACAGCGACAGCTAACCCCAGGAGAGTGCTTCCTAAGGGCGGGCGCTGTCCCCAGAGCTTCTTTGCATGCGCCTCTCGGGTCCTCAGACAACCCGCTGCAGGCTTCCCATAGTTAGGAAATGACACAGAGAGGTTAGGGAACTTGCCCTAAGCCACACAGCACAACGGGCAGGAGCTGGCTGCCTGCAGAACCAACCCCCTTTCCCCAGCCTTCCCTGTGCCCCACTCTGAGGACGGGCAGTCCCGTGGTGCCATCTCCAAGAATCTCACAGTCTAATCAGATCGTCACCCTCTCTCCATCCCCAGCTCCGAGCTCAGCCTGGGCACCACGGCGGCCTCAACAGATGAGTAAACGGATGAGCACATGAACAAGAGCCTGAGGGCGGGGGAAGGCAAAAGGGACAAGGACAAGATGCAGTGAAAGTCTCATGTACCACTCCTGCCACCTCACAGTCACCTCGCAGACAACCGCATGGGATGGAGACAGAAAGCACCCCCAGGGGCTCACTGCCTGCCCCCCCGCGCCCTGCCCAGGTCCACCCTTGCTTCCGAGGCCTGCGGCCCCGAGAGCACTAACCCCCCACCAATGCGGCCCGAGTCCTCCCAGGCGAGGCCCAGGGCACCGAGCGTCCCACGACACGCGCACCGTTGAGCTGGGCGGGGCCGGGGAGAGTCTCAGATCTGCTTTTTGCCTTTTTTTTTTAAAGATTTATTTATTTATTTTTAGAGAGAAGGGAAGGGAGGGAGAAAGAGAGGGAGAGAAACATCAGTGTGTGGTTGCCTCTCACATGGCCCCCACTGGGGAGCTGGCCTGCAACCCAGGCATGTGCCCAGTTGGGAATCGAACCGGGACCCTCTGGTTCCCAGCCCGCGCTCAATCCACTGAGCTACACCAGCCAGGCCCACTTTTTGCTTCTTGAAAAAATCATTTGTATTAAGCGCACGTGTAGAAAAGACAGACTGGAAGGAAACACCAAAATGTTGACAGTGCTTATTTCTATAGGATGCAATCATGAGGAACCATTTTCTTCAAAGTTCTCTAAAAACTTTTTTTTTGTCATGAGTAGGCATGATTTTTTAAAGCACACAAAAACTAAGGTGGTTTTTCAGTCAGGAAGACACAGGCTTCTTGGCATGGCCTGGCCCAGCAGGGGCACCCCTGAAGGAGCCGTCAGGGGGACACTGGGTGGTCTCCCTCGGGGGGTGCCCAGGGGCCGGGTCCTTCTCCTCCGAGTTCCAAGGGCAGAGCTGGGGCCCGACCCACCAAGGGGATGGCCACGAGGCCACTTCCTGCCGGGCCGCAGGGAGGAATGGGGGGTCAACCTGAGTTTGTGTCAACACAGCTCTGGTTTGCCCACCGCCTGGTGGGGGCCCCCCACCCCTGGCCCAGCCCCCCACCCAGTCCGGCAAGACGACGACCTCAGGCGCTTGGCAGGGAGGGAAGCTGCTGGGGGCCATAGGAGACACTTTCCAGGGGCAGGACAGTAAACCATCTGCCCCTCCCAGTCCTCTCCAAGGCCTGAGGCCTCCACTGCCCCCTACTGACCGGCTGGCTCAGAGAGGACGGCGGGGACGGAGTGCCCAGGGAAGCCGGGAGTGGAACAGGGGCCACGCGGGACCGGGAGGGCAGCTCTTACCCACGCCAGCTCCTGCCTCCAAAGCATCGCTGTGCCCCTTCCTCCAGCCACGAAATGAGGCTGCCCGGGACTGCACCCCAGCTGCCCAGGGGAGACAGCCGGGCTGTGCCCCGCAGTGCGCCCCACGGCCAGTCCCGCCAGGGCCAGCTCCCGGGCCTGCTGTGGCCACGTGGAAGGGAATGTGCGGTGCCGATGTGTTTACGTCACGGGGCGAAGCCCTGCTCCCAGATGAGTGGCCCCCACTGCTCCAGCGGCGGGACTACACAAGGCCGCTCACGGCTCCGAGGCGAACCCCGACCCCGCGGCACAGAGTGGGTGCCAGCAGCCTGAGACGCCCCTCCCTCTCTGCAGCTGAGTCCCCTCGGCTCTCAAAGTCTCCACAATGGCTGCACCCCGGCTGCTGAGGCTGCCAAGTCGCAAACCAAACCCTGCCCACTTCCCTCGCCAGCTCCACTCCCTGCCAGCTCCTGTCTCGGCACACTTCATTCCAGGCATTCTCAAACCCCCTCCTCCAGGAAGGACACCGTCCCTAAACACGCCGCGAGTGGCCACCTCTTTCAGATCACAGAAAACTAAGACAGCTTCCAGCCTTCTTCTCTCCCCAGCCCCTCTGTGAGGACAGATGTCACCTGGGTACCTGACACCCAGAGCATCCCGTCTGCATCAAATGTCCCCCACCCCCCCCTTCTCTGTCACCACCCCATGATGCCTCAGCGCCCAGCTCCTCCACCAATTGCAGCCGGGCGTCCGGTGACCTCCACGTCACCGCCAGCAGCAGCAGGCACGGGAGGCCTGTGAGAGCAGATGGTGTCACATGGCAGCCACCTCCCCTCCCGCACAAGCACCAACTGGCCCTGCCCGCTGGCCCGGGGGCTCTCAGCCACACACAAGCTGAAGGACACCGGTGACGGCAGCACCCACATGCTCATTCATCTTCAGTGACCGTCAGAAAGGGAGGGCTGCCGAGGGGCCACCACCCCCACCTGGCCGCCGCCTCTGGGAAGCTGACCAGTCTCCAGCAGCGGCACCATTATTCCACACTGCCTGGACGCCCCAGGCTGTGCCTCGCCTGCTTCTTACCCTGTCCCCTCAAACCCCTACATTCGCTCTAACTTAAAACAATGAGACAAACTCAAGAGTATTAATCTGCCCAGAAGAGGAAGCACAGGATAGGGATTTGAACCCAGGTCTGGCTCCAACCTCCCCCCTCCCTCTTCTGCTGGCCCCCAGGGCCCTCCTACCCTGTGCTCAGGAGCTCCCAGCATGCTCCCTTCCAGCACCGCTCTCTGTAACAGCCTGTGCTCTTGCTATGCATCCGGGATCACTGCCCTAACCACTCTGGGCTGTATCTTGAACATGAGGACATTGCAACACCGATTCTCCTTCAAAAGGTCAGCGAGGGGCACAGCTTTCCCTAAATCTCGCATGTGCTACCCCGCCCTGCCTTGGAAGGTGGGGACCGTTAGTCCACCTTTCGCTGGATCAGGGAACTGAAAGTCCCAGAAGGCACGCACGGTCACCGGGTCAGCAAGCGGGTGGCGGTAGCTCACAGCCCACACTCCTGCCTGCTGTGCGTGGCTCCCCAGACGAGATGCCCAGCAGGACAGCCACAGTTCTGTCAGTGGGCCAACCTGCCCGCGCCCAGAGGGCGGCCAGTCCCCACGCCTCACCTCCTTGCCCACGTCCTGCATGGGTTCCTGCAGAAGCCCTGGGGTCAGAGGTGCAGCTTGAATACCAGTACCTGCTGTGTGACTAGAGGCTAAAGGTTCAGCCTCTCTGTGCCTCCTGGTGGCTGACACACCGGGGAGGCTGGGCATGTGGCAGTTGTGGTAGGAATGACAGCAACTACGATCAATAGGTCAAACCAAAAAGGTGACTGAGCCCGGGGAGGGGGCACCGGTTCCACGGCCTGGGACACGCAGGCTCCCAGTGGCAGCCTCGGCCGGGCCTGGTGGGCACAGCCCCTCTACCCCCACCTCACCCAACTGGCCGCCCCAGGCGAGCAGTGGGTGCCAGTGGGGACACTCAGGCTCGGGGAAGCTCCTCAAATCCCTCTGGGCCTGGCAACTCCGGGGGTGGACAGGGTGCTGGCTCCCAGTTAGCCTTAGATGTGGACTCGGGGGGCGATGGCTGGCTGCCTGGGCTGGGCCCTCAGGGACGCCCCGCCCGCCCCGCCCAGCGCCCTGCGCTCACCCTGACCCACTGTCTGTGTCTCACCGCCTGTGTGAGCACAGGCTCACTTCTCCCCGGTGAACACTTCCCCCGCAGGCCAGCCAGGGCCCACGGGACCCTCCCGTCACCCCCTCCCACTGAGGACCCACAGGCAGCAGCCTTTGTCTGTCCAGGGTCACATGGCCAGTGTCAGGCACAGTGAGCCAACCCTGCGGCTTCTGGCTCCAAGCCACACACGTGGCTTTGTTCCACACGCAGACTGAGCACGCGTGTGAATGCTGGATGAGGGGTGGGGGATGGGTAGATTCCTCGTCAGCCCCCCAACATGTGCTGGGACCCTGGGGGGGTCCCTCAGTTACTGAACACAGACACAGCCCCACTCAAAAGCTGGAAGCCAGGCCAGCCTCGGGAAGTGCAGGGCTGGCTGGGGCTCCTTCCACGTCTGGGGGGCCCAGGGCGGCCCCACGGCTCAAGCAGGGCCAGCAGAGGCAGGAAGCGCAGCTAGAGCTGCGCTCCGGGTGGGCAGGCGCTGTGGGGATGTGGCCACACCCCCCTCCTGGACCTCTGGAGCCGCGGGTGGGGGTCAAGGGCTCTGGGCCACAGGCAGGGGAGGACCCCACAGCAACTGGCGCAGGGAGTCCAGCCGGCAGAGCCCAGGCGTCCAGGGCCCGCTGGCCTGGCTTCCTGTGCAGCCGGCTTCCTGCGCACTCGGTCCCCGGGCAGCACGACCTCCCACAGCTGGGTCCATCTTCCCAGGCCCGTCCCACGGCCTAGGTCAGAGTTGCTCCGGGGAATGGCAGGGGGCCAGGAACAGCCCCAGGGCGCGGGGTCAGCAGGCAGCGGCCGGGGGGCGGTGTCACACTCCCGGAAATGGAAGAGAGCTCCCTGGGGCCCCGCCCACTTTGTAGAGGCCCTGCCTGCTGTGCTCTCCCCACTCTCCCGATGGGAAGCTGGGCCGACCAGTGGGGGTCTGTGCTGTCCCCCGGCTCCCTCGTCCTGAGTGACTGCCGAGTCCCACGCACGCCCTGGCTCAGAAGGGCCCGGGTGCCCATTTGTCCAGGGACCCAGCTGACCGCTGGTCAACACTGCAATACAAAGCGCTCCATGCAGCAGCTCTCGCTGGTTCTCCTGGCAACCCTTTGAGGTGGGAGGACACCCTTCAACCCATTTCACAGACGAATAAACTGAGTCCTAAAGTGACCTGCCAAAGGCAGAGAGAGATTGGGGCTGCCTTCCGTTGACATTCAAAGTCAACAGCAAACCCCCAGGGTGCCCTTGAAGTCAAGCAGGCTGGACTCTGCTTCCTGTGCCTTCAACCCCGGAGGCCACCTCAGTACCCAGAGGGGCCACAGAGGAGGCCAATACCCAGGAGGACTAGGAGGAGTCCTTATGACCTGAAGGAACAACCAGTGGGTCACGGACGCTGTTGGGCCGAGCAGCCCAACCAGAGGCTGTCACAGTGACACGGGAACCCTGTGCCCAGGGCCTGACCCGCTGGCGCTCTGCAGTCCGCCAGCCCCTGCGTGCAAACACTAGGCCAGTTTGGCCACCTCCAGCCGTGCGGCCTGGACAGACTGTGAGCGAAGCTGCTGTGCCGATTCAGCCCACGGCGGCGCCCTAAGGCTCGGAGCCCAGCCCCAGGAAGCCAGCAGTAGCCGGCGGGGTGATTAGTGAAGTACTAATGAAGGCTGGGAGGGGCCCGCCTGCCCCCCACAGAGTCCAGTTGGGGGACAATCCTGCTCAGCAAGGCAGCAGGAAGCCAGCCAAGGGCGGGCCGGGCCTGGCTTCCAGGACGGCAGCAGCAGACAAGCCCCTGGAAGAATGTCCCCTTCGGGCACCGCCAGGGCCCAGGGCAGGCCGCCACCCTTGCATTCTCTCCGAACTGGCACCTGCTTCGGACTTTCCAAATCTCTCCTCCCCTCTCTCTGACCTTGCCCCGCTCAGTTACCGCCTTTCTTACTCACTCTCTCCTCTCCTTCCTGTTCAAACACCAATGATCTGGGCCAAATGCGTCAGCTGGCTTGCTGCAGCCTCTGCAGGGGGTGGGGCAGCGACGGGCAGGATTACTCACTGAGCTGAGACCTCAGGATGGGGGGCATGGGGCTGAGACGGGGTCACTGGGCCGTGACAGGAGCCAACCTGCCGCCACTCCCTGATTAGGACCTGGCCAGAGACCACGTCTCTAAAGTCTTCTGGACGAGAAACTACATGCCTGGTCACATGGTCACAAACACAGCAATGGAGTCTGCCATTTCTGGGGTGGGAGGTCCCCTGGTGGGTTCCTGAGCATTCCGTGGACAAACACACAGGGGGAGGAGGCTTCTCACCCTCATCCACAGCCTGGCTCAGATGCAGGTGTAACCTCAGCACCCACGGTTCTCACTTGGTGACACTGGCATTGAACCCTGGCTAAGAGAGGGAGAGTTAAAAGGTACAGAGCAGGGGGTGTTTAGTAACCTTTCTTTGGCAGAGTTGCCCCCCACCGAAGAGACCCTGGTTCCAAGGGGCAGTTCAGGCCCAGGAAGCTGCATTTCAGATACACAACCGTCCAAAGCTGTGTCTCAGAACTGCAGGCCTGGCAAGTAGAGGCAGGGCCCCAGAGCATCCGCTGTAAACACTATCCCCCCGGGCCTCGCCCACGGGGGTCAGCTCCCCCTCGTCCCACGTGGCCAGGACTGGCCCTGAGCACTCCCCACGGAAGGGAGGGCCCTGGGGGACGAGGGCAGGTGGTTCTGCAGATCACCTGCGCCCCAGCCCCTGATCTCACTCCAGCCTCCCCCATCTCCCCTGGCCCCCAGGCAGGACGCTGCTCCTGAGGCCCAGAGACCAGCAATGAGGGCACTCGAGGCAGTTCCCGTCCCCATCCTCAGGCTGAGCCGAGGGGCCGGCCTCCCAGAAAGCCACGTGGTGGCCGCTACTGTCCTGGCCACCCAGCCTGGCCCGAGACGGAGTGTTGACAGGAGTGGAGGTGCAGTTTTTCCACTGGCCTCACCACCTGACTTTCTCTCCGACATCCCGAGGGCCCCAGCCACTGCACCCGGAAGCGTGGACAGGGCCCCGTGCTGGTCAAGGTAACACCCACCAGGAGCTGAGGTCAGCGCCCCGTGAGGCTGGGCTGGACCTCCGGCCGGGGCCTCTGCATTGTGGGACAGTGAAGATGCGGCCAACCCCTGAGAGCAATGCTCATCTACTTCCAACCTTCATCTGGTGGGGCCAGTGGAAACCCCCCAGGAGAGACGGCCACCTGAGCACCTGGCTCAGCCCCAGCAGGCGGTGGAGGAACCGCCTGAGCTCCAGAGAGAATGACCAGTAACCTCTGGGGAGCCTGCACAGATGGACAGAGTGCTCGGGGGACCGGCGGGGACCTGCTTGTGGCGAGGGAGCAAACCTGGAAGGCAGGGACGCTGGCATGACAGCCCAGGGTCTCCCGCCCTCCCTGGGGCCCACCTGGGGACCACAGGGTCGTTTTAACTCAGCCCTTTCCTGACAAAGAAGGCACACTCCCCACTAGCAGCCCAAACATCTCCTGGTGGTTCTTCCAGCAGAATTCAAGCTGGTCTGGTGAGGAGGGGCAGGAGCAAGATAGCTGGTGGGGGCGGGGCTGGTGGGGGGGTGGGGGCGGAGGTGGGGGGACCTAGCCAGGAGTGATAGTGAGGAGCAGGGATCAGGAGACTTCCAATCTGTTCCCACTCACCCCCTGACAAGCAGTATCTTATTGCAAAATCCAGGGCAGCGGAGGGGCTGGAGCGAGAAGGGGGAATACCAGTTTCCCTTCTAACTGGGGATTTCTTTCATTTCGTCATTCATGGCGCCTTGTGAAAGCAGGAGGGTGCTGCTGGCCTGGGCTCCTGAGCATCCCAGCCAAAGCTCGGCTGAGACTCAGCTTTCCGCATTGGCCAATCCCCAGCCACGGTGGCCAGCAGAGAGCTCCGCCCCCTGCTGCAGGCGCCTCCCTGGCCAGCTGGGCACCAGGCTCCCCGGGTTCCAATGCAGACTGTCAACAGCTGTGGGGCCTCAGGCAAGTGGCCGGTGCTTGGTGCCCTGGTTTCCTAATCTGGAAAATGGGATAACTCGGTAATAACAGGGCCTGGAAGCCGGCCTCGCCTGCTTGGCCCCGGCCCCCCTGCTGAGAGAAGGATTCCACTAATTGTTGCCACAGGAACGCGGACCTGGAAGAACCAAGAAAGTCCTCCAGAAATGAAGGGGAGGTGTTCACGCCAGCTGGCAAGCCGCAGAGAGAAGGAGAGAGCCAGGGAGGAGCAGGAAGGTGCAGGGGGTAGAAGGGACAGACAACAGGGAGGGCCCCCCACGTCCCGAGGACCTGCAACAGGGACAGGGCCCCAAATGCTCCCCAGCCCCACACTCCCGGCCCTTCCAGGTGCCGACAGAATCACCCCCCACTGCAGCCACATCCTCACGGGCCTGAGGGCGCAGCTGGGGCCATCCAGGTGACCGTTTAACATAGGGGCAGGCACCGAGACCAGGGTGGCCGGGACCCACACTGCCCCCAGAGACCGGGCTAAGAACACCCGCCAGGAATGAGCACGTCCATTGACGTCAACTGCCAGCAAAGCTGGGGTTTGGGTGCGAGGTCACCCAGCTGCCCTGCAGCACGGCTGACTGCCCAACACCCGCCCTAGAGTCACAGGAGTGGCGACGACCCCCCTGCCCTGCCAGGTAATGGTATGCAGGGACAGGGGGCCTGCCCTCCTCGGCCATACCCCACACCGGAAACCCACCACACCCCACGTCCTGAGGCCCCCAGGCTGAACTCACCTGGTGGGGTGGGGAGGGGGCGGGCGCCTGAAACCCAGGCAGGCAGTGAAGGGTTGGTGGCTTCAGGGCCTGGTTTTGGGAGGTGCCCAACCCTGTGTCGCCCGAGCCCTGTGTCATGCCCTCCTCCTATCAGGCAGATCTGCATTAGTCAGAGGGCGGGAGGCGGGGCAGGGAGCCGGCACCTAAGGCAGGCCTGCTGTTAGCCCAGAACTTGGGGGAGCCATCCTGGTCGGGGCAGGGGGGGAATACAGCTCCTTCTCCCACACCCCCAAACCCCACTGTTGGACTGTGCAGAGAGGCAAACAGTACCCTGGGGGGTGGGCAGGGGTCGTGCCCCGATTCAGGCACACCCAGGGGCCACACTGCCCTTCTAAGCTCGATTCCCCATCTGTACCGTGCTCCTCATGCCTGGGTACAGGAGGGAGGCTGGCCCCCCAAGTTCTGCCACAGGGGGAGGCTGTGTCTGCAAGTGTGCCCTGCAGGGGTGGGGGTGGGGGTGGGGGCAGAGGAATCCATCAGCAGCCTCCTCCTCCTGGGTGTCCCAAATCTGCCGCACGAAGTGTGAAGTATGAGGGGCTGGTGGGTGTGAGGGCGGGGAGAGGTGTGCCTGGCACTGACCAAGGAGCTCGGGCTTCGGGGCTGGAACAGGCAGCTGGGGGCTCAGAGGCAGGGAGGGGCTGCCCCCCCAGGGCCCTCCCGCCTCCTGGCTGTGTCTCCCACACCACAGAGGCCCCCTCTCAGACCTGACACACCCCGGAGCCGAGTCCCAGGTCCAGCAGAAAGCAGTGCCCACAGGTCTCAAATGCCGCTCCTGCCAGGGCCTGGCTGGGCGGGAGCCGCCTGGAAAGCACAAACGTGCCACTCTGCCAGCTCAGGGAGTCTTGTGTCCCCCCGGCGCCTGCCCAAGGGAGGAGGCCTCTGTCAGAGCATCTGGGCACTCGCTGGACTCAGAGGGCGGGCGGAGGCCGAGCGGCACCTGGGCCAGGGAGGCTGAGCACCGCAGAGCTGCGGGCCGGCCTGCAGGTCACCTTGATTTAGCCCGTCTGTCCCAACAACCGAGAGGCCACTGAGGTGCCATGGGCACCCCAACCTGCGAGCTGGGGGGTGCGCCAGTGTGTGTGTGATCTCAGGCACCCCCTCCACCAGCAGGAAACAGGAGGGGGGATAAACACAGCCCCGACCTGCAGGCCTGATAGGTGGGAGGTCCCGGCTGGGACGTGTGCCCGGGGGCCCGCGGCCCCTGAGCGCCCGCTGTGGGGCTCCGTGACCCGGAAGAACAAGCCTGTTGGCTAATCCACAGCAGTTAGGCTTCCATAAACTGCACACCCGAGCGGCAGGTTCCTCCCGCGGGGCCGCTCGACCCCACCGGGAAGGCTGGGCTCCTGCAGCCCCAGGAGAGGGGATTTGGGGCTCAGGAGGAACTTCAAGACATTTGCAGGCAGGAAACAAAGTTTCGGGGGCATCCCTACGAAAGTCCCCAACGCACATGAAAAAATACATGCACATGTATATTTAAAGACTGAGCGTGTGTGAAGAAAAGCAATGTTTCTGTATCACTAAGTTCCATTAACCACCCCGTCTGATCCGAAGGGCTTCCGGCTCTCCGTGCAGCTTCCGTCAGAAACGGGCACACGCGTCTGGCTCCATGGAAAGTTCCGAACTCGCCGAGCTCCACTCTGTTTCTGTGTCTGGTACATCCACACCTGCGTCCAATGCCTTTCCAAGATCCTGATCTGAGACTTGCAGATACCAGCCTCCTCTGGCCCAGACACACAAGGAACTTGGAGGAAACCAACCGTCAAGAACCCCCTGCCCCCGATTCCAGGGGACCAGCCCCCAGCGCTGAGCCAGCCTCCTCTGCCTCCCTCCTTGGCTCTCGAATCACCTTCTGCAAGTCATCGAGGGCTCTTCCACCTGGGGGGGCACGGCCGCTAGGGCTGCGCAAGGTGCACAGGAGCTGCTGCTGACAACACCCAACAGGGATTAAGCACCGACTGCATGCCCAGCCCAGTCATCATAACGACACATCGAATCGGCACGCTGCAGGCACTTCCTTACATTCACCCTTCCAACGACCCGATGAGGCAGTTCTCTAAAGGGGAAACTGAGGCACGGAGTGGCGAGACGGGCCCAAGGCTACAGCTCAGGTGTGGTAGGGCCAGAGCTGGAATCCAGGCAGCCCGGTTCCACACCCCAGCTCCCACCGGGACAGTCACCCTGTGAGACCTTGAGAAGGCGGGGACGGTGGTCACCCTCCTTTCACAATTGGGGAAACTGAGGCCCCACACGGCCTGTCAGCCCCCGGAGGTAAACCCAGTGGTTCTTGCAGCACATGGAACGTAGCCCGTGGGGGCTCCAGGTTGGGGTCCCCCAGCTCATCCTGGCCTCGTGGACAATGGGACTGGGGAGTCGGAGAGACTAAGCGACTTGCGGACTCAAAGCCAGGGTGCCCCTCATGCATTCGCTGCGCGGCCCCAGGGCTGAGTGGAGGGCTGGCCGCCCAGCTGGCGGACGGCGCCCTCGGGGCTGCTCCCGAAAGCCTGGCCTGGGGCCCAGCCACAAGCACACCCACCACGCTTCCCCTTTCCCCCGCCCCTCCCACGGCCTGGGAGACCCTGTGTTCGCTCAGCGCCTGGGCAGGGCAGCTGGATCGAGGCAGTGCCCCGAGGTGCACACAACCGCACACACTCTGTCCACGCCAGCAAGTCCACGTTACCGTCACTGCATCTCGGGAGGCTGCAGTGACAGCTGACCCTCCGGCTCCCTTTTGATCCTGGAGTGTGCAAGGCCCCTCTCTCCCCACTGCACTCCATCTAGGGGGAGCTGCTCCCGCCCGCCCCCCTCCCAGCTCTCTGAAGGAGGACCCTGTCCTCGCCAGCGCCCTCCTGCCAGGCACTGCCCTCCAGCCCCCGCTGACCCGCCCTGGCAGGTGCCGCACAAGCTTAAGGTTCAAAGCCAAACGCATTAGCGGCACCATGGGTGGACCTCGAGGACACCGTGCTGAGTGAAAGAAGCCAGGCGCACAGACCTCGGCAGGTACGTCCCGTTTCTAAGACCTAAGACGTGCAGAATGGGAAAACCTACAGACAGAAAGACCAGTCGTTGCTTAAGGGGCCGGGACGGAGATTAGACGGGGACAGCTGAAGGGGACAGGGGCTCTCTGGGTGATGACAACGGTCTGAAACTGGAGGTGGATAGAGGTACAGCCCTGTGGACTCCTAAAAACCACCAGGTGGTTGACCTGGAAGTGAGCGCCTCGTGTGGTGTGTGGGCTGCATCTCGACGATGATGTCTTTAAAAAGTAAGGAAGGCCCCCTCCAAAAACAGAAAAGAAGAGCAATTCTCCTTTTTCCACACACACCTATCTATACACACATGTGCGTGCCGGTGTGTGTCGTAACACAGACGTCTTACTTGGGGCTACAACCCACATAAGTGTGAAGGCTGCTCTCTCTGGGCAACAGCAAAATCATGATTCCTGAACCCCAACAGCCCTACACCCGCCTGGACCACTCTGCCCCCTGCAAGACCCACCCTGTCACCGCATCCAAGCGGGTGGGGGCCCCAGATGCAACCGCCCCAGAGCACCGGTCCCGCCGCACTCCCAGCTTGGGCCCAGGGCAGCGGCCGGGGTGTGGGGACGCACGGCGCCATTGCGGGGGGCCAGCCCCTCACGCCCCTCCACACGCGGCCGCTTCTCAACCATCTGAGGGATTTTTAAGTAGCTTACTGGATACTTTTCTAGAAAGAGGATATAAAATATAAGGGGAAAAAACCAGAACCATGGAAAATTTTTAAAAATGTTAAAGTATTAGGCTCCCACAAAAGTATCAGGCTCAGATGGTTTCACTAGTGAATTCTTTAAAAGTTTTAACACAGAGACGATTGTTTTGTGGTGAAAGATGTTCCAGAACAGAGAGGGAGAAAGAAATGCATCCAAATTATTTTTGCTCAGCCAGCACAACACTGACACCAAAACTGATAAAAATAGCACCCGCACGCCTGCCCCACAAGCTGGGGACCGAGCCCCCTTGGGCGCATTTGCGCACAACGTCCGATCCCCACCTTGCTGTGGAAACCCAAATAAATTCCAGTGGGTTGATTTCAGGACACAGAAACGCAGCCATAAAAGTACTCGATGAAAACCTGGGGGAAATGCTTTTCTATGATTTTGGAAGGAACATGATCCCCAAGGCAAAAAGAAAAGAATAAACGTGACAACGGAAGGGTTAAACGCCCCTGCTTGGAAGAACACACAGAGGAAAATTTAACATCAACAGCTGGGTAAAAACAAAGAACTCTTAGAAAAAAGAAAAATCAGCGAGAGAGGGATCAACAACCCACTGGGAAACCATGAGCCCAGGACGAGACGAGGCAGAGCTCACGGGGAGCCCAGGGCCCGGCCAGTGAGAAGAGAGGGCCCCCCACTCAGGTATGGGCGCACAGACTGACACAGCGCCCTGGCATCTCGGCCGGGGGCGAGCGGCCTGGACTTTGCTGTTTGGGGCTAAACAGGGGTGTAGCTGCCAATCTGGCAACATGGCTCAGCATTTTCGACACACACATCCTCGGTGCAGCCAGTCCCCCTGCAGGTCTCTCCGACAGTCCCGTGGGCACAAACATATGTGAGAGGTGTCGTCAAGGCCCCGCTCGTCACAGTGGAAGGGGGGACAAGGCCGGAGGAACCTCGCAGCAGCTGGGATGCAGCCATGAGGGGGACGTGGGGAGAGCCAAGACCCCACAGCGACGGGGCGGGAGAAACAAAGCGAGGGGCAGCGTCCGGGTCCCGCTGGGCTCACAGAGCGCCCCGGTGGTGGGCGCAGACCCCCGTACTTGAGCCCAAAGGATGGGCCGCACCTGCAGTACCCTGAACGCAGCGCCCCAGCCGTGAACAGGGGCCACCCTGGGGAGAGGGAGGTCAGGAGAGAGATGGCCGTTCGAATTTCACGCGGCCTCAGTTTTTTCTCCTGTGACCGCAGCAAGCGCTGCTAGTTAGAACCAGATAAAGGTAACGGCGGGGGAGGGGGGGAGGGGGCAGGAGCTGTGGCGCAGAGCAGCGCATGGGGATGCCGGAGAGGCCACCCAAGAGACTGGCTGCACTTAGTCTCCCTTTCCCACTTGGTTCACAGACACTCAGGGGCGTGGGGACCACCCTGGAAGTGTCCCTTTCACCAGATCGAGGCCACGCAGGAGGAACTGTGCCCATGGCGGCGGCGGCAGCAGTCACCAGGCCTGTGCGGGGCCGGAAAAGGGACACTTCCCCCACAAACAAGCAGGCAAGGCCTCCCGGGGGCCCCGGGTACTAACACTGCCCACTCCAAAGCTGTAACCTCCGTGGGTCATTTGGGAAGGAAGGAGAGGGACTAGGGGACCTCCAGGGCCACTTCTACTTCCAAGTCTTCCTGGTCTCTCTGAGTTGCACTAGACCAGACTGGGGACTTCCACACCAGGTTCCCCAGAGTCCCAGGGCCCACAGAAGTCCCCCAGCAGCAGCACCGGGAAAGTGGAGGGGAAAGGTGTCCCCTTTTACCTGCTCCCTGCCTAGAGAGCGACGCTCGGACCTGGGCACCAGCTGCCTTCACTCATCACTACGACCTGCCGCTCGGGTGCCCCTGGGGGGCCGGGGGCAACTGCGACACCCACAGAAAGCCCCGGTCAGGGAATGGCAAATCGGAGAAGGCGCAGGAGAGAAAGCCACGCCATGCCGGGCCACAGGTCTGACTTCGGCCACATCGGGCCAGTGTGCGCCAGCCGCACGGCACCCTCCAGGCCAACTGCTGGACCCCGGGGTCTGGGCGGGGCCGCCCACACCTCAGGGCACAGGCGGGGGCTGAATGTGCCCTGTGTCCGCTCGGCACAGAGCGCGGCTGTCCGGCCGGGAGGGTCCCCAGACAGCAGCCCCCTTGTGCAGCCCTCGGCTCCGGCAGCTGTCCTGGGCCGCGGGGCTGGGCACGCAGACGCGGCCCCTCTCCTGGCAGCTGCCCCAGCTCCCTGGGATGAGCCCGGGAGGCCTCGCCCAGCGCCATGTGCCGGGGGCCGGGCTGCATCCTGGGGCCGGGCTGGGTGGTCAGGGCCGCAGCGCCCCACGCCGCAGGGGGCAGAGTGGAGACCAGCCACCAGAGCCTGCCTGCCGCCTGGCCCAGCCCCCCCCCCACAGCTGTGCCCACTCTATTTAAGGCACTCGGCAGCTGCCAGGGCTGCATTCCCCGGATCGCCCCTCCTCACCAGGGGCCGCGCTTGGCAGGCAGCTGGGCGGGCTGGCGACCGGGGGAGGTGGGCTCTTCTGAATCGCTGCCCCCTGCTCTGCCCCATCTTGGAGGGCACTCCTAGGGCTGGACACTCCTTCTGCAGCATCTTCCCTCCATCCCGACCTATGACCTACGTGTGAGTGGGACTCTGAGACAGTCAGAGGGGGAGGGAGCGCCCCTTCCCCGTGACCAGGACGTTTCTAGGCCGGTCGAAGAGAAAGCCTATCAAGAGACTCAATGAGTCGCCCCACCCCAATCTCATGCCCACTGTCACAGGTGACCCCTGGTGCCACCATGGAAGGGGCACCTGGAAAGCTCAGGCCGCCTTGGGCCAGCAGGCCCAACCCTTCCCCCATTTGACAGAGAGAAAAACTGAGCCAGAGAGGTGGGGGAGCCAAGTGAAGTCCCATAGGGTCGAGCTGGGACACCCCCAGGACCTCAGCTGGGCTCAGGTCAGGGACACCCCACTCGCCCTGCCACCCTGCCCCTCCCCAGGGCTTCCTGTGAGCGCCCAGCAGCAGCAGAGACCAGACCCGGGAGTGAGTGGCTAGCGCCCACCTTATAAGGCAGCCTTGGGCAGCTTGGCTGGTGTCGGCCTGGGAGCCAGAGGGCGGCTCCCAGGGTGAGGCGGAGCCAGCAGCTGCCCCGCACACCAGCCCCGCCCAGAGCCACCCCTGCAGAGGCAGCGGGAGGGTGGGGACCTGGGAGAAGGGGCCAAGCTGCTCCTGCCCAAGGCTGAGAGAGGAGCAGAGACAACCTGGGGACAACGAGGAAGGTGCCAGTTATGGGGACAGGGCCGCAGCCTCAGAAACCAAGAACACAACACGCCAGAGTGGACAGGGTCAGCTCTGTGGATCTGTATCTGACCAGAGAAGTATCTGCTTGGGCCCTGGGGGTCCTCTGGGGTCCCTGCATCTGTCAGCAGGAGTGACAAAGGCCACCTCATCTCACTCCTCCAACGCGATTTCACTGAGCACCTGCTATGTCCGAGTCACTTACTCAGGACCTTATGGGATTCTTAAAAACAAAAATAGCCCAGGCTGGGTGGCTCAGTGGATTGGGCACCAGCCTACAAACCGAAAGGTCACCAGTTCAATTCCCAGTCAGGGCACGTGCCCGGGTTGCAGGCCAGGTCCCTGGTTGGGGGCGTGTGAGAGGCAACCTATCAATGCTTCTCTCACACATCAATGTTTCTCTCCCTCTCCTTCTCCCTCCCTTCCTTTCTCTAAAAGTAAATTAAAAACAAAACAAAAAACAAAGACAACAGCTCTACCCTCAAGTAACCTCGGATCCACTGGGGGTCAGGGAGGGAAACTGGAAGAAAATGTAGCAAAGATTAAGAGTAGATATAGTTGGGTTACAGGTGAATTTTTGTTTCTTTCTAATTTCTATATTTTCTGAATTTTAAAGAAAAGATACTGTGAAAAACTACTTTTTTATGTTAAGGATTCTAGCAGAGGAAAGAAAGTTCATATACAAATAACTTACATTCTAAGCCAAATATGAAATACTATACATGAGTAGGTGCAAAAAGGCTGGGAGTCAGGGAAGTGAGGCTACTTCCTTCTAGTGGGAGGGCTTCATGGAGGAGGTACCATTTGAGCTGGGCTTGGAGGGATGCATAGGAGTTCAAAGAGCAGTGAGTGAGGTGAAGAAGAGCAAAGTTGGGGGTCAGAAGGTCAGAACAGAACAGCTGTGAGGAGCAAGGCCTGTGGGAGACGTGGCCCGTGGGAGACGTGGAGGGACCATGGCGGGAGGAGCCCAGAAGCAGGGCGATGGCAGCTGGACAGGACGGTGAAGGACTGCGGAGGCCTGGGGACCAGTGCAGGCTCAGGGTGGGAAAGGATTTCATCAGCGCTGCGTTTAGGGAGGTCAGTCTTGGAGCAACTCAGCTGGGGTCCCAGGAGACTTGGTCCTGCACCTACAGCCAGTCTGGAAGGCTTCCTGGAGGCAGAGGCAGAGAGTGGAGTCTGATCACAGAGCACAGAGCTCCCTCCGGCCCTGACCCTTTGCCCGTGGTGCCAGCTGTCCCTCAGGTGCAAGGGGCAGTGTGCCATGAGGTGCAGTCACTGTGGGCCCTTCGGGGTGGGGGCTCCCTGGAGCTCTCTGCCCAGCCCCCAAAGGAAGGGTGGAAGGGGGCAGGACTGCCAGGTCTACAGGAGAGATGGGTAGGAAGCAGGGCTGAGGGAGGACCGGATGTGCCTCTGGAGGGACTGTGCGGACCAGCAGCACCAGAGCAGGTGGAGAAAGGAAGGAGCAGAGAGAGCAGTGGCCGGATAGCAACTCCGGCCTGCACCCCGGAAGCCGCTGCAACGGAGTCCAGGAGCCCCGTCCAGCAGGAAAGCCCCGCCCCCATGCAGACCTGCCCAGGACCTCCAGTGGGATGCCCATGGCAGGCAGGCCGGCCCCAGACCCCAGCCTTCAGTGGGCCCCTCCCACTCCCGCCTGGTTACTCCACGGGGACTTCTGGTGTTGGAGGAGGAAAGATCCTCCCAAAATGAGTCATCCAAGCCCCACCTCCTCCACGGAGCTTCTTCCTCTTCAGTGTCCGTCCAAACCCCGCCCCCTCCGCCCAGTCCCACGTGTCTGTTCAGCCTGAAGGTTCTCAACAGGTGAGCACTGGCCTCAGGGAGCCCCGCCCCACGCAGCCACTAAGACACGTGCACACGTGAAGAGCACATACCCCACCCCCACAGCTGGTGCCCGGGGGTGCTGGCCCGTGGCCCCTCCACAGGGAGGTGGGCTCCCACCGCACGGCCCCCCTGAGGGCCAGCAGGGCCTGGGTGCCACCAGTGCTGTTGCGCCCACTCAGACATTTAAGTTCTTTCCCATGGGGAAATTCCACAGACCCCGGGGTCCAGGCTCCCCAACACCTCTGGACTGCGGCCTCAGCTGGAAATGCTTCTCTGTCCTCTTTTTTGTCTGGTCAAATCCCCCAAACCTTCGGGGAAGGAGCCCCACTCCCAGGAACCCTCCCCACACTGTTCCCGGCCCCATCGCCACTGTTCTGCTCCCGCAGCCCCCCCCCCTCACTGAGCCAGAGCAGGCCCGATGCTGTCCCCCAAGAGCCAGGGCCACCTCCTGGCGCATCCAGCACCAGCCGTCACCAAGACCTGGAGGCCTGGTGATGACCATCTCCCAACCACATCCTGTTTGACTGGGCTGCGCGTGAACACCTCACCCCCGGGTGGGGGGGGGCACGGTCTGGTGCAAAAGGCCCTGGACCAATAGCAGATGGGGAGGAAATGGCCTCCCGGCCACTCCCCAAACACTGGCCGCGCCTTCGAACTCTCCGTGCACCAGGGAGCGGCTCTGCAGGGTCAAGTTTAGGGAGATGGGAGTGAGAAGAGACCCACACAGAACCAGGGCCGGAAGGGACCTCCAAGGTCCTGTAGTCCGGGCCGCTGGAGTTGCCCAGTGTCACAGGAAACTCGGGGTCTCAGCCCCTCACGACCTCCCACCCTGACCTACTCTGTCAAACCAACGTTCACTTAAACGGAACGGCCGCTCATCCCACATGCCCCCCCGCCACCCCGTCACAAGCCAAGAGCCCCCCGGTCCCCAAGTTCCTGGAACCATTGGAAGAGTCTTAGAGTGTAAAGTAGAATAACTAACAGAAGAACGTGGACGCAGGGACTGGAAGAGGCACGTGCGTGCCGCCCGATGTCCAGGAGTGGAAGGTGGGCCCACGCCATGTGGCCCCACACAGCCCCGAACAGGGAGGAACCCGACAGCCACCACGGCGAGGGCCTCAAGGACACTGTGCTCGGGGAGTCGGCCAGACACGAAAGGACAAGCCCGGGATGCCTCCGCTTCCACGTGGCACCTGCGGCGGTCAGTTCACAAAGGCAGGCGGGTGCGGGAGCGAGGGAATATGGGCAGTTGGTGTGTAATGGACGATAAGGCCAGACGGCCGCCGGGGGCTGCAAGGACCTTCTGGAGACGGTGGCATGGTCGCACGACGCAAAAGCACCGGTGCCGCTGAGCTGTGCACTTAACGGTTAATAGGGTGAATTTTATGTTACGTGTATTCTAACTGTAATTTAAAATGACATTTTTAAAAAGGTCAATCGAAAACCCAGAACATTCTGTCTGTCCAACTCAAAAAACACCCACTGAACATTTACTGAGTTCTGAATCCTGCGACCAGAACCGACCCAGCTCCCAGGGGGCCTGCTGCCCAGCCAGCGCCTGCACTCAGCCAGTGTGCCAGGGGCCTGGTGACCCGCGGGGATCGGCACTGCCTCCCCTAGAAGCTCCCCGAGTGAGCTGCGTCCAGGTTGGGGTCCTGCGAGGACAGTACCCAAGCCCCTTGCTTCCCTCCCCCACCCTTCACCAGAAGAGCACCCTCAAGCATAGCTGTGGGCAGGTATCATGGGGATCCCTGGCCCAGGGAGCCCTTCCCAGGGGCCCAGAGAATCTTAGGGTGCAGAGACTAGGCATTCGTGTTCTCCCTGCCTCTGGGGAAGGAGATGGAAGACCCTCCAATGCAAAACCTCGGGAGGGCAGGAACGCCTGCCCCCACCCTGGGCCCCAGCCCTGCCAGGTGTTCGCAGGGCCGCCTGCAATCCCATCCCCAGGGGCAGGCACCAAGTCCTTGGGTCACAAACCACTTCCTCTCATGTCCAGGCTCCAGTGCTCGCCGTCCTGGGCTCACACAGCACAGGTGCCACAGCACGGCCCATAAAGGGGGCCCCTAAAAACCCAAAGGCTCCTCCCAACGCCTAACTCAAGTCCCCCTTGCTGCACCTTGGTCCACCCTCCGTGGACAGAAAGCACCGAGTCTGCTCCCCTGAGCCTTTGATGGCTCACCCCTGTGCATTCCAGTCCTCACAAAAGAACAGCACCCACCCCACCCCCGCCCTGAACCCAAGCTTTTCTCCAGAATTCCACCGCAAAGCCAGCTCCCACCCCCAAGCAGCACCCCCAAGCAGCACACTGGCGCTTTGCTACTCACCCTCCTGTCTCCTGGGTGGGGCCTCGACCAAGGGGGGCTGGGGCTTGGGCTCCAGCCGGCTCTGCAGCTGAGACATCGGGGTGGGTTCTGAATTCTCCAGGACCTGGGCTGGGACGGGGGAGGCGGGCACCTCGGCTGGCTTGGGCACCTGGATCTCCACCCTCTTGGGGGCAGCATCGGTGGTGGGGGCAGCGGGCACCTCGGGGATCTTGGAGGCAGGGGTCTCCATCCTCCGGTGGGCTGGCTCCGGGGGCTTGACTATGGTTATCTCCGTCCTCCGGGGGGTGGGCTCCGGCGTCTTGTGGCCCAGCGCCTCGGCCCGCTTGAGCCCGAACCGGGACGGCCCGGCGGCGGCGCTGGCGTTCTCCACCTGCTTGGACGAGATGTCGATGGAGAGCTCGGTGCGCCGGGACACAGGCTCGGTCTTGGGGCCCGACAGCTCGACCCTCCGCAGGGCCGCCTTGGGGGATCGCTGGCTGAGGGAGTCTACATAGCGGGCCGCGGGCTCCGAGTTCTTCACGCCCAGGTCCTGGAATTTCTGGGTGGAGCTGGCTACTGTGGCCCGGAGGAGGGGGGTCTGGACCCTCCGGGGTGGCGTGGAGTTGGGTGTCTCGACCTCCTCGACCTCAAAGGACCTCTTCAAGGCTGAAAGACAGAGGAGGGCGTGATGAGTGGACAGCTCGGGAGCACCCAGCTGCATCCGTGCACGGGGAACGCCGCAAGGTAGCCAGTGGGGGTGCTGCAGCCAGGACCCCCGGGCAGGCCCTTGCACCCTTCACCTCGCAGAAAGAAAAGGGGGCAGCCCTCCTCTACCAGGGGACCCAGAGGCACCCACAATCCCGTGTTGTTTGGGTGGAAAGAGAAAGGGCTGGAGCCTGGAGGAGGCCAGCCTCTCTGTCCGGCCACGGCCCTGGCAGGGACCCAGCCACACTTCCTATCTGGATGTCGGGCTCCAGGGGAACCTTTGACTGCTGTCTTGTCACTGAGTTCCTTTCTGTCCCCTCACCTCCCCCCCCCAGACACCATCCCAAACACACCATCAACCCCCCCCCCCCAGCAGCAGCGGGACAGGCACGTCCCCAGTAATTACAGCGCGACCATAACCAATCAGAATCACGACAGGAATGACCTCGTCGTATCCGCGGAGACAGCATGATGAGCTGACAGGTACCATGGGAAGCAGGCGAGGGGCAGGCTCACCGTGCGTATCACACGGACCATTCACAATAACCCCGTGCAGTCAGGAAGGCGATTAGGCCGAGGCTACTAGGATAGATGGGGAAACTGAGGCCCCGGGGCTGAAGCGGTGTGCCCACCACCAGGGACAGTGAGTGGCAGTCCTGGGAGATGCGTCTGCCTGACTCCAAGGATCTAGGCACGTGGCTGTCCAGTTTCTGGCGGAATCACAGAGCCCCGGCGCGGTCTACCCTGGCCCCCCGCCCCACCGATACCTGCTTGCCCCAGCCGGACTGGGCCCCTGCGGGGTGCTGAGCATCTGACTCCCACCCCGCTGCCCGCCACCTCCGCCAGGATCTGCTCCCTCGCAGGCGGGGAGGCGGGGGATGGTGCCTAAGAAGCCGCCATCCGCACAGTCTTCGCAGCCGCCGCGCTGCAAACAAGAACCAGCTGCTCCCAGTTATCGAGACCAGAGCAGGAAGGGGCCCACGTGGCAGAGACACTCACCAGCTCCTTCCCGCGCACCAGGCCCTCAGCAACCCACAGTGCCCCCGACTCCTCTCCTCTCCTCCACTCGCCAACCCCAGGCAAGCAGCGGCTCCAGGGGACCCCACCGTTTCCTCCCTGCCCAGCCTGCAGCTGGTCCCCAGCCCCCAACCACCACTCTTCAGGGCCATTCTTAGCAGCTCCTCCCTCCCGGCTCCTTTCCTCCAAATTCCAACTCAGCTCTCAGGTCCTCCCAGCGGACAGCACTTCCTTCAGAAGACGCCTGGCGGGGGGCGGGGGGGCTGGGTGGGCAGGTGGCCGGGGGAGTATGTGATCTTAACCCTGGAGAGGGAGGGTGTGTGGGAGGCCTGTCCCTAATTCCTGCCACCTGAGCTCCAGTTCCCTGGACGGGGCACTCCTGTGAGGCCCTCAAGTCCTGGGCACACCGCCCTCTTGGACACAGCAACCAAGTCCTGGCTTTCAAACCACAAGTGCCCCAGAGGCCCGGCAGGGGCTACAAACGTTCTCGGAAGAGGAACCGTGCAGGTCTGGGGAGCTGGCATGTCATCATGCACCCTTGTCTCGGGGACACACCTGCTGCCTCCCCAGCGTGGGGGTCCCTGTGGCCAGAGCATTGGACGGCACGAGAACTGGACCGCTGGAGGTTTCTGGGGCCAACTCCTGGTCTAGACACCGCCTCAAACAAAGCGCAGCCGCCCCCGTTACAACTGGGCACCGAGCTCACCGCCGAGCACGAACCACCCACGCCAAAGAAGCGCGAACGCCCCGAGGAGAGGTCGGGTGCTGCTGGGCTGGACACAGAGTCCACGGCTGAGTGCCCGGACCTCCGAGGCACCTGGTCTACCCGTCCAAACTGCCCCTGATGGGGGGCCCATCTGTCTGTGGGTTCCCTGGAGGAGGGACGCCCCCATCGGCACAGGCATCTCCAGATGTCCTTGGTGTCGGTTCCTCGGGGCTGAGTTGAGGAACAGACAGTGGGTGGGGGAGAGCCTTTCCCAGGTCTGCCCAGGAGAACAAGGCCCTGACTGGTGAATTAAGAGCCGGCACCAGAGCAAAGCCCTCCTGGACGCGGGCACCAGGTCCAGAGGTGGCCCCGAACTGGAACCGGCTTGGCTGCGCCCGGGAGCGCTGCTCCTCCCCGGGCCCCCGACACCCGTGCATGTGCCCAGCCCCACCCGCCACCCTGCCTCTCTCTCCTCTGCTTTGTCTTCCTCCGAGGCACAGGTCACTCCCGGTCCTACGCCATCCGACGCTTCCTGCCCAGCGATGTTAACTACCTGGCGCGCACTGACCAGTCCTGCGCGCCGGGAGGACAGGGGCTGTTCCCACCGTCAGGGCCGTGGCTGCTCAGGTCATCCTCGATGGTTTGTGCGATCCCCCCAAACAAGCACACCTCCTCCTCCGAGTCCCCGCAAAGCCAGGCTCACAGACTCCCCCCACAGCCTTCCCAGGACCCCGAGGTTCACAGCCCCCTCCCCATGCCACCTAAGCTATGTCAGGACTTCAGGGGGCGTTCCAGGGAGCTCCGGGAGCACAGCCTGACGTCCTTGCAGGTCGTAGGCTGCGAGCCCGCTCTCCACCCCCTCGTGGGCCTCAGGGGCTTCTGCATGGCTTAAAGATGGGGCGCGGGTGTGTGACTGTGGGCGCCGAGCCCTGGGGACCCCCCCGAAGAGAGAGGCACCGGGTCTTCACCCCCTTTTCAGCCTGAGAAGCTCCACTTTCTTCTAAATCTGTAGCGGGCTGAACAGTTCACCCCAAAAGATATGCCCAGTCCTAGCGCCCAGGACCTGCGAACCGGACCTTACTTGGAAACGGTCTTTGCAGATGGACTAAAAGCAAGGACTTGAGATGAGACTGCCCTAGATTTAGGGTGGGCTGCAAGCCCCGTGTGTCCTCACAGGGGAAAGGAGAGGAGACAGACACAAAGGACAGGCCACCAGAGCTGGGCGGGGCCGGCAAGGGCTCCTCCCTCGCTTTGGGGGCAAGAGCTGGCCGACGCCTGGGTTTTGGACGCTTGGCCCCCAGAGCTGGGAGGGAATCGGGTTCTGTTGTGAAGCCGCACAGCACATGGCACATCACTGCAGCAGCCCCAGGAAATCAGCACGGGGACCATCCGAAGGATGAAGCAGCCAGGCCACAACTGGCAGGAGCCGCCCCGCCGGGGCCACCTCGCTCCACACCCCAGCCTCACTCAGCAGATGGACCGGTGGAAGCGTGGCCGAGCAACGCCAGAGCTGCGGTGTCGAGGGGCCCAGAGCTGGGGAAGCGGCCTCCTTTTCCCTTTCCTGGACTCACAGAACCCCAAACGGGCAGAAAACTCATCAGGGGAATGGATGGCGCTGCTCCGATTCACACCAGAGCCTTTGGTGACGGAGCAGATCATTTTTAACGCAGGCTTTGCAAGGGACGCCCGTGCACAGCTGCCTCCCCACCAAGGATGTCGTGACACCAGAAGCACCCAGCTGGGACAAATCAGGAGATGGCTTGTCACAAAGCTGGCAGGACAGGGTCCCAAGGCAGCTCCTCCCCCATCAGAGTCCTACAAACACATCCCCGGTCCGGCACACACACGCACAGCCACCCTTGACCACCCCTGTGGGGGAGATCAGGGGTGACTGACTCATGTCCCTCATCCTTCCTGTCCGTCCCTGCAGAGGCAGAGGCAGCCAAGGGGTGTCCACATACGGCCACGGAAGCCAGAAAGCATTCATGAGCTTGTCGCTTCACATATTCGAGACGCGTCTGGGACCGCACTGGGCAATGCAGTGGGGACAGGCACTGGCTGCCACCCCTTTGGTCTGAAGGATGTTACTGCAGCCAGAGGGCAGGCCAGAGAGCCCAGGTGAGCAGGACAAAGTGGACTCCAGAAAGTGAATCCAGGGCCCCTGGGAGGGAGAAATACTGCAGGAGGTACCCCCTCTGCTGCCCCCTTTCTGAAACACAGATGCCCCTTCTCCCCACAAAGCCAGGCACAAACCTCGCCTGCTCCCCAAAGCCCTCACCAGCATGCACCAAGAGCTTGAGGACCATTCGAGCACTTTGGCCCCAGCTGGGCACTTCTCCCGAGGAGATAATGAGAACAGAAAGATTTGCCGCACGAGGACCTTTGCGTCAGCATCGAAACAGCAAACGCTGGAAACGATTCGGGTTCACACCGATTTCCTAAACCCATTGCCAAAGTCCGACCCAGGCATCGAAATCACGATTCTGAAGGTGAGCAACGCTGAGACTATGCAGTAAAAATAGCAGAACACAACACGCAGGCAGGCAGACGTCCCGGTCTCCTCGCACAGAAGTGCAGAATGCACGCAAACGCCGTCTCCAGGTGGAATCCTGCGGGGTGGGGGCGCTCTTCCCCAGGAGAGGCCTCGTGATTAAACCAGCCTGGCTGAGAACAGGGGGCTGTGAATACCTGCCCCTGCCGCCGATCCCGCCCCAAAGCCCAGCCCTCTCCCGTCAAACCTACGGCTCAGCCGCCTCCCCAGATGCAAACCCTCCCATCCACCCCGCCCACGGGGGTCCAGCGAGGCGGCTGGCCTGGATCTGGGCCTGTTTAAGGAGGAATGTGCCTGCGCACAAGGGGCCATTGTGAAGGTCCGGCTCTGACCGCAGGCGGCCGACAAAACTCTCCCCTCCCGGAACACTTCCTGGTGCACGCAGGGGGCCTGGGGCGGGGACACCGGGCAAGCCACAAAGCCCTGCTCCAGTCAGGGACAGATGTCAGAAGACGAAATGCCAGAGACGAGGTCAGAACAAGCCCGCATGCAGCTCCTGAGAGGCAGGGGGGGAGGGTGCCCAGGGTAGGCAGCGCGGGGTCCGGCGTTTGAACAGGGAAGGCAGGAGAAGAAGCAGGTGGTGACTGTGCAGCAGTTCTTACGTCGGTGTAAAAATCGGTGTTGATGTAATTACCACGTGCGTGTGTGCACCCTGTGTGTGTGTGCATATGGTCACCCCCACACACAGGCGGTCAGGACTGCACGTGCCTGACCCGTGTCTGCTACACCCACAGCCAGTGTCGGCCCCTCTGCCCCAGGGCCTCTCCGGGTGACCAGCCGGTGCCCCAGGCATGAAGACAAGGCGGGGGGTGGGTAACACTGCTCCCCACCCCAACAGCTCTCGGACAGTGACTGGAGGGTCCACATCCCAAGCCCACTCCAGGGGGACAACTCTGGGACGCGTGGGGCCGAGCTCCAGCTGCCCACAGCCACCACGCTGTAACGTGCTTGGTGACGCACTTCCGAGGCCACCCCCTCCCTGTCTCTCACTTGGGGTCCACAGGGACCCCCTCACACCTGAATCCTTGCTGGGGGCCCAGCAGAGGAGGGGGGTGGCCCAGGGGGCAGGCGGGGGAGGAAGGCTCCAAACGGAGAGGAGGAGGCGGAGAGGGAAAGTGGGGGTGGGTGCCCTCAGGAAGCAAAACAGTCCAAAAGGAAGGGCTTAAAAGCGGCTGAGCCTGCACAGGGACATCGGAAAGCAGAGAATCACGTTCGTTTAACAACATCGGCCAAGTCCATATAAAGGAAGAGAGGACGAAGGGCACCCGCCTCCCCCCCCAACCCCAGGCTCAAATTCAAAACCCTCCCAAAATCCTCCCTCCCGAGGCCAGACACTGCCTCAGGGCCATGTCTGGTGCCAGCCCCCTCTGCCCCGGCTCCAGCTCAGGGCCAGGGCCGGGGAGCCATGGCCCAGGGCTCATCTGCACTTGCAGCCCTGCTCCCGGGCCCTCCAGCCAGATGGAAGCCAGCAAGGGTCTGGCCTGCCGCGCCCCCCCCTCCCGCCCCCCAGAAAAAAAGGGGCCAGCGGACCCATTTCCACGCAGCCCTGAGGGACGTGCATGGGGAGCCAGCAGTGTTCCTGAGCATCACCTGGAGGTCTCTACGCCCAGGGGAGTCGCCCCCCACATTTACTTTGATGACTATCTTTGGCTTTGGGGGTTAGAAGGAGCGGCCTTCTCTGCAGCCTGGGAGGCTCGGGCACTCCAAGGGCCCTTTCTGCTCATCACAGCCCCACCGGGTCCCTGGCCATGGCCCCCAGACTCTGGACGGGCGATGTGAGAAGGAGCAGCCCTGATGTGCCTGCGGGGCCAAGGGAAACTTGTCCCCCTCCCTCCCCGGGCTGCCGGAGGGCCTGTGCCACTTTCCAAAGGGGGACCCTCCACAGGGCCCAGGGGTGCAGCAGCCCTTCCCCACCGGTGACATGTCCAGGCGGATGCGAAGGCTGGGAGTGGAGAACCAGCGATCTGCGCCCCCCACTCAGGACAGGACAGGACCTCCGGCTGTGGGCGGGAAGCCCAGAGCGGCTGCGGTCAGCAGCTGCCCTTGGGACGCCAGACCCCATCTTACTCCCCAAATGCATTATGTAACTTTCTCCTGGACAAGTGAGGACACAGGTGGAACCAGCCCCAGCTCCAAAGCAGTGCCCCCCCCCCACCATGCCGTCTAGCCCTCCCGGAATGGGAGGTCCTGCCCAGTTCCTTTACATTAGCTTCCAGAATTTGCTATGCGGCCGGCAGGACATCGGTGGGACAGTGGCTCTCAAAATGCCAGGTTTAAACCCGAATTCTGGAACCTGTGAAAAGTGCCTTCTTCGGGGAAAAGGGTCTTTGCAGGTGTGATTAAGGTAAGGATATGGAGACTGTCCCGCAGGAGGGTGGGCCCTGCATCTGAGGGCGGGGTCCTCAGGGAGAAGGCACCAGGGAAGACACAGGGGAGGAGGACACCGTTGATGGAGAAGAGACTGGAGTGAAGCAGCCCACCAAGGACTGCCCAGGATCAGGGCAGAGCCCCTGAGGCGGGAGACAGGCCTGGAGCGGGCTCTCCCGAGGAGCCTCCAGGAGCAGCCCGCCCGCGCACCCTGGCCTTGGGACTCGCCGCCCTGGGCTCTGTGAGAGCCTCGGTTTCCACTGTCTGAAGCACCCCCACCCCTGGCCCACAGGCCCACAGGCCCCCGGCGTGCGGCACTTCGTTCCATCAGCCCGAGATCAATGCACCAGCAGAACACGGACCAGAGGGCAAGTCTGCGCTGGACTTCCTCAGCCTCCTGTGGACCCCGAAGCCACTTCCTGCTGTGATTCACCAGCGCTGACGAGGGGACAAGGGTGCCCTGGGATGAACTTGGCCTGGCAGGAAGGAGCCTGCCCCATCCGCCTGCGTCAGCCCACTGGCCCACCCTGCCGCTCCACCGCGGGTCCAGGGCCCCTTCCTGCTGCTGGCTCCCCCCACTGGCTTCACAGCCGCCTGGGACAAGGGACCCTCACAGGCCGCCCACTAACTGTTGTGATTCAGGCGCCCTTCTCACGCCCAAGAGTGTCCCAGTTGGGACCATAAATTACCCGGTCGCCCAGCCACCAGCAGGTTCGTTCCTGCTGTGGGTCCCCACACACCAGAGCAGGGTCTCGGGGGAGGCTGTGGGGTCAGGGAGCCCCCTCACAGGTGAGACTCTGGCAGACATCACGGGGCGCAGTGACATCTGCTTCAGACCCGTCTGCATGCAGAGCACAGCCCAGGCCTCCCTCAGCGCTGGGAGGGAGCCGCTCCCCGGTCTGAGGCCCCTGCGTGAAAAGCCCCACGCCTCAGAGGGCGACCTTGCTGGGCAGATGGCCCCTGCACCGACTCCCACCCCTGCTCCTACTGCCTGGCCCTGCCCCTGGTCCAGGGGACACCAGGTCACACCAGGAAGACTTGAAATCGCCCTAAGGTGGGGGACTTCCTTTTTCCTTGACTAAATTAAAGTGACAGGGAACGAGCACATCTGGGAGGGTGTGTTTTGGGCCAGTCTTGCCATCCACTCCCCCCACCCTGACACCTGCATCTGGCTCTTCTTCCTGCGAAGAGAACAGGACTGAGCAGCCGTGCTCAGAGGTGCTGGGGGATGAGGGAGAGGACGCCAGGGCGGGGCCCGGGGCCCGGGCCAGGCCCTCACTGCGAGGCGGCCGAGAGGCAGCTGAGGTGTGACGGGGCCGGAGGCGAGCAGGGGACAGGGGACCTTTCAGGAGTCCATGGGGGGCTCAAAGGTTCCCTGATCAATGGCAGCCCCTGGGAGGTGACCGAACAGAACACAAAACTGCAGGCCCAGCTCCAGGGGTCGCACGTGAGAGAGCCCCTCCCCCCACCAAGGGTGCCACTCACCTCCTGAGCCTGCTTTCCACCTCCTCCACCCACCATCCACTGCTCCCCAAACACACCTTCTCCCCAACCCGACGGCCGGTGAGTGCTGCTCCCTGAGAGCGCCCCGCCCCCGGTGCCAGAACCATCCGGAACCATCGACACGCTCCCTCCATAAGGGAGATGCTGCACACAAGCCTTCCTCCTGCGGCCTTCGGGCCCCTGAGCTGGGTGCAGCGGGGCCGGAGACCCTGGGGAAGGTGCCAGCCAGGCCCGTGGTCAGCAGCTCTGTTCTCAGCACAATGACCATGCACAGGGGTGGCAGACGCTGCCCACCCACAGGGGAGGCAGGGCTACCACTCCCGCCTTCTTCCCCCACTGACCTCTGGGAGACAGGGGAAAAGCACTAAGAATACAAAAACAAACAAACAAACAAACAAAAAAAAACCCTAACACCAGGGGCCACCTGGCCCAGATGGAACCCTCCCTTAATCACACCACCTGCCAAGGGACGCCAGAGGGACAGATGGAGCTCTCTGTGCTGTGGCCTGGGGGTGGACAGCAGGTGGGCGCTGCCCAGGCCAACATGAGCTATAGCCTAATTACAGGGGATGGTGACCCCGGGGAGCAGAGTTCAGGCTTCGGTCAGGCCCCGGTCAGACCAGCACCCAGGAGTTCAGCTGCGCCCCACACCTCCGGAGGAATGGAGTGGCGGGGGCTGGGGGAGACTCACAACAACCCCTCAGGGTCAGCAGAACCCAGAACTGGCCAAGTGGGCTGGCGGGAGGGCGGAGCCTCAGTGACCACGAGGTCCCGCACACCCTTTGACTGGCTTGCAGTTCAGGGTCTGCTGACCCTGAGGGTCTGGACCTGCTTCTGTTCTCAAAGGCACAAGGGGTCTGGCAAAGAAGGGGGTGCACAGAAATCTAAAAGGCAGAGCTGGGTTTGCTGTGTGGGAGAGACCGAAGCTGGACAGAGGGTCCTAGACAGTGTTCCAAACAGCGTCCCAGACAGCAGGGACACCTCCACCAGAGAGGCCGCCCAGATGTTCCAGAGAGCCCCAGCTGGGGGCTAAGGGAGGGTTTCTCCGGCCCGAGGCCTTCCAGGGCTCTTGCCGGGAAGCTCTTGTGAAGCTCACCTGCCCGCCTAGGTCTGGACAGAACATCTTGTAACCTAAACCGAGCCCGCTTGGCCTCTTGGCTGGGGTGGATCGCAAAGTCCCCACAGTGCCGCCCAATAGGCTTTCCAGAGCCACATTGGCAAGACCAGGGGACAAAGGAGCCAAGTTAGAGTGCAGGGCAGAGCCTGCCTCGGAGGGAAGGTGAGCTCTGGACACAGAAGCCCAGCAATGCCACCCCCTCCCGAGCCCCAGGGGTCAGGCAAGGGCAGGAGGTGACGGCCGTGTGTCCACAGCAGAGACCCGTGTTTGGCTTTGGAACCGGCTCATGAACTCGCCCAGAGCAAGCCACAGGGACCGCACCCCACCCGCATCGGGACGGGGACCTCGCCCAGGATGCAGGGCAAGGCAGGCACACAGATGAGGAGGCCACACAGCCCGGGAGACCGATGACCCCTCCGAGCCATGCCACGGGGACGCCCAAGCCTGGTCTCCCCACCCCGTCCAGCGCCTTCCCACTCACCCCGGGCCTCGAGTACCCTGCAGCAGATGGATGAGGGGCCCCCAAAAGATACGCCCTGTCCTCACTCCCAGAACCCGAGAATGCGACCTTATTTGGAAATCGGGTCTTTGCAGACGTGATGAAGAGTCTGGAGCGGAGATCATCCCGAATGTAGGGTGGGTGCTAAATCCAGTGGGTGTCCTTACAGGAAACAGCAGGAGAACACGGGGAGAAGGCCCCTGGAGACGGAGGCAGAGACTGGAGGGACAGGTCGCGAGCCAAGGATGGCCAGGGACGGAGAGCCGTCCCCTGACAGAGGGAGAGAGACCTGGAACTGACTGCCCCTCGAGCCTCCAGCAGGGACCGATCCTGTCGACGCCTCAATCCCGGGTGCCAGGCCTGGGGACCCATGCTTTAAGCTCCCCAGTTTGCAGTACTCAGTTGCAGCCATGGGAAAGCCCACCCGCTGCTCCCTGACTCCCTGCTGACCCAGCCTCCTCTCTCCGCCCAAAGCCCCCCACCCCTCGTGCCCCGTCGGCGCCCCCCGAACTGACCGCACACACCGGTTCTACCTCCCAGGACCCACCATGGCCCAGGCAGCGATCTACGCACTCTTTCTCCTTTTAGGTTTGTTCTTTGAGTCTGAGTGCTTGTCTGCAGTTTCAGGGGGAACTGACAGACAGACAGACAGAGCGGACCCCACAACTGGGCCCCGGCCCTCAGGGGGTGACCGGACTTAGCCGGGGCCCTGGAAGGCGCCTTTCCTGCTGTTCTTTCCAAGAAAGGACAGGCCTCTGGGGCGGGTGGCGGGTGGCACTTTTGGCCACCTGCCTGCTGGGCCACAGGTAGACAGATAAACTACCCCCTTCGGGACCATATCCCATAAACACACGACCGCTCAATTCAGCATATGGCCCGTGGGAGAGGGAAGGAATGAGCTGTTTGCAATGAAGTTTAAACCCTCTGTGCCAGAGCCCCCGGGAGACCCACCCAGCCCCCACCGCCCAGTACCCCACTTCAGCCCCGTCACCTCCGACATGCCTGCAAGCCACACAGGCCCAGGCGGCCAGTCCCCACCTGCCACCTTGTGAAGCCCTGAGGCAGCCAGGCCCTTCCCGGCCACCACAGGGCACCACAGCCAGGCACACGGGGCAGGGAGAGGACCAAGCCCCCACCACCCAGAAACTGGCCAGGGTCCCCACCCACCCAGCACCCAGCCCGAAGGCCCCGCTGTGGGAAGTGTCGGGGGCGGGAGAGAGAAGGAGCCCACAGGGAACGAGACCACAGGCAGGAGACCTGTTCTTAACTAAAAACGGGGAATTTTCATCACGCTGTCCTCAGCAGAACTGCTCCGCGTGGGAGGGCTGGGGAAGCTCTGCAGATGGCCCAGAGCTGCAGGGGCGGCGGGGGCGAGGCTTGAAATTGTCACAGGGCCACCTACGCCCCACCAAGCCAGGCAGAGGGCCCGTGGCCTCGGGCTCCCGGGGAGGTCCGGCAACAGCTGGACTGAAAGGTCCGCACAGCTTGGACACAGAGCCGTTTGGAGATCTGCGACCAGCTCCACCCTGCTTCTCCCTCTGGTCCTGAAACAATGGGGCCCAGCGACCCCAGCCCCCAGCAGAGCTGCGGGCCCGGCCAGGGCTGGCCAGGGCAGGCCAGCCCGCCTCCCTCCTGGGCAGAGGTCAGGGGCCTCGGCTCTGGTCGCATTCCTCCGTGGCCAAAAATGCAGCCACCGCAGGGCCTGCGGACAGGGCTCCCAGCGGCCTTCACTCCACTCTGCACCCCAACTGGGAGCTGAAAATGCCAGCAGGGACCCGGGAGACAGGGTTGGGCGCGTTGTCATTCTTTTTGACAATGAACTTTCAAAAATAACTATCTATTGCTCTTCGGATTCTAAAAACAACTGACATGCAATGGAGAGAATTTGCAAAACACAGAGAAAGCCTGGGCGGGCGGTGGGGTGGGGGGGAAGCATCCGTGAGCCCAGGACCCAGCCGCCACCATCAGGGTTCCCGCGAGTGTCCCTCCAGCCCTGCCCAGTCGCTGTGGACGCGGCCCTGCACTTGTGGACGCAGGCGCTCCTCTTGTCGGAGCAGCTCCACTTGCTGCATGTCCTTGTGCATGTCCCTAAGTTCCCGGTGGTTCTGAAGACCTGGTTCCAGATGGTTCTAGGCTCCGACTGTTGACCAGAACCCTTCCTGGAGTTTGGTTGAAGTAGGCTGCCCGCCCCTCCCTACCTTCGGAGGTTCTGGTTCTGGAGGGCTGGGGGGCCCGGCAGGCGGGGCGTGTCTGAGGGGCAGCGGTGGGAACCTCTGCCCTCCCTCTGCGCTCCCTCGGGCGCACATGCCTGGTCCCCACCCCACCCCCTCCTGAGAATCCTGTTGAAGAAAAGCGCAGGCCCTACCGGGGACAGCCCTGGCTAGGGACCTTGGAGCGGCCAGCTCTGCAGCCCTGCCGCCCTCACCTTCTGCAGAGCCACCCTAGGTCAAGGTCGACGCCCAGCCTCGGCCACCTCCCTCCGCTCCCAGGTCAGGCCCACACCGGAAGGACACACTGAACAATGCTGGGGGCGGAGGCCCGTGGGATGAGGGGGGTGTGGGTCACAAGGTCCCCAAACCTGGCCCAGGCCCACGCTGTGTTTACGTCAGGCAGAGAAGGTCCAAGTGGCCCAGGGCCTCCACGGTAAGACATGACAGGGTGCAACTGCTGCCGCAGGAACAGAGCAGGACGGGAGGGCAGGACAGGGGCGCAGGCTGGCATCCGGGACCCTGCCAGTCCGCTGCCGCCGGCACCTCCTCACTCCTCCCGAGGGCAGGGGCAAGGCTTGGTCACGTTTGTCCCTGCTGCGGACAGAGTGTTTGGGTGCCCACAAATTCCTACATTGAATCCCAACCCCCAACATCATAGTGTCAGGAGGTGGGGCCATTGGGAGGGGCTTAGGACAGGAGGGTGGAGCCCTCATGAATGGGTCAGTGACCTCACGAAAGGGACTCCTCTGCCCTGTGAGGACAAAGCGTGAGGACAGCATGTACGAGCCCTCACCAAACACCAAGCTGCCGGCTCCTTGCCCTTGGACTTTCAGCCTCCAGAACTGGGATCTCAGGGTCCAGTGCTCAAGCCTCAGTCGCAGGCATCTGGTTACAGCAACCCACGCAGATAAGCCTCGATCTTTCCCCACGAAGGCCCGGGACACCGCCTGGTACGCCCGACTCATCTACAGAGTTTCCTTCATTGGGTCTCAACTAGTCAGCGTTTAGGGAGGGCTTGCCACGTGCCGGGCCTGGTGCTGAGGGCTTGTATTACATTAGCTTGTTCAGTTGCCATGACCACCTGAAGAGAGTGACTTTTACTCACATCCCCATTTTACAGATGGGAACCGAGGCAGAAAAGCTAATGACTCACCCAAGGTCATAGTGAGGGCGAGGGTAGGGCCGGATCGGAGCCAGCACACTGGCCTCTGGCCCCAGGCTGCCTCCAACTCCCAGTCCGGCCCCTAAAAGCTGGACTCAGAAGCAGAGAGCAGACCTCCGCGCCAGTCCACCCCCACCCCCACAAACCCCCATCACCGTGCAAGCTGGGCACTGTTTGCAGACACAGTTATCAGGCTGGGGCAGAGGCAGCCCCCACCAGACCCCCCACCCGGCCCCACCACTGACAAGCAGAGTGAGACTCCCCACCCAGCCAGGCCGGGACATGAGGCGGCACCAGGGAGGCAGTAGTGGGTGATGGACGGTGCAGGTACCTGGCCAGGAGCATCTGCATCTGCATCCCAGTGCGGCCTTGGGCCAGCTGTGGCCTGAGTGATCCTAGTGACCTGGCCACCTTGCTGGCCTCGGGAGGACAAAGTGCCCAGCCCAGTGCCTGCCACATAGTAGGTGCTCAACAAAGGAGAGAGTTATGAAAAAGAAGAACCAGTTGGTCAGAGGAAGTGCCTGGGAGTGAAGGGGGAACGGCTGGAAGGGCCTGGACTTGGGGCAGAGAAGAAGAATGTGGGGTGGGCGGGCAGGGTGGGGGGATGGGGGCAGGGCACGGCCAGAGGCCGACAGCTGGCTGCAGGACGGCTGAGTGCAAGGGCCTGGCTTCGTCACTTAAATATTAGGAGAGATGTAAATATTTGAGTCCCTCCCCAGAGTCCCCATTGCTCCTTCTGCCCCAACACTGGGCTTTCCCCGAGCCAGGACCTGGGATGGGGGCAGCAACCCAGCAGGGAGGGGACACAGTTCCGCCTCCCACCTCCCTGCAGGGCCTGCAAAGGTAAGAATGAATGATCACCGCCCCCACCTCACCCCCAAGGGGCCCAGGGCTGCCAAGGGCTTCTTTTATAGTTTAGTGAAAAAAAGCAGCCCTTCCCGAGGTTTGCTGGTGGAGGCCAGGGGTAAGGCAGGCCGGCTCCTCCCGGGGCCTCACTCCCACCTGGGTTCTTCACCACCCGCGCCCCTCCAAGGAGGCATGATGGAGCCTGGATCATCTTTGCACCCCTCACCGACGCTCACAAGCACAGCCCTCCTTCCCTACCTCCCGAGGGCGCCTGGCCAGGTGCGGGCACAGCAGGGTCTCCCAAACCAGGCACAAGTTGGCAGAAACCGCACGAGGAGCCAGCCAGCATCACCTGCCCAGGACTCTGCTTAGGTGCCCCGTCCTCCAGGAAGCCCTGCTCAGCCTACCCCTCTCCTGGGCTCCTGCCTGGACTCCCAGGACCACCAAGAGCCAATGAACAAACAGGTGAGCTGACTGCCTCTCCCGCCAGAGGACAGCGGCCCCAGCACCAGAACTGAAGGAGAAAATCCAAACCCAGCCACCTCGCCAAGCACACCTCCCCGACCCCTCTCAACAGGGGACAGGTGGCAGGGGCAGCGCAGAGCACTGCTCTGTGTGCTTTCACTGCAGCTAACGACAATCTGCAGGGGACCGTGGGCAGGGGCCTGGCCTCTCAGGGAAGCCGCCCCTCCACGTGGACATCAGGTCACCCCGCCTGCTCAGAGCTGGCTTCCCACACCCAGGGACGGGCCGGCGGGCACAGGATGAGACCCTGCCTGGGAGACCATGGAGACTCACCAGGCCACCGGCTTTGGATGGTCACGCTGCCAGTACCTCCAGCCCCCCAGGAGTGCCTGGGGGGGGCAGCAGAGGCCTGGACCTACGCCAGGCTCACTCTGCCCAGGGCTCGGCTCTCTTCCTACCAAAAAGGAAGATGAGAAGGGTCCCTCAGTTTACCTCCTGCAGAAAGAGTGGAGGCTGTCAGTGGCCTGCCCGGGGGGCCCCCTTCCTCACTCCCAGGGGACCCTCAGCTGTGGCTACCCATAAGGAGGTGTGCGGCCCCCCTACCCTGCCCCAGGGACAGCGGGAAGCCCAGCAGCAAAGATGGCATCACAGGCCCCGCTGCCCCGCACCAGGCAGGGCAGGGAGAGGCTGTGGGGGCGGGACGGGGGGGGGCAGGGGGGCAGACTCAGAATCACGGAATCAGGAGAAGACCTGACACCAGCTGCCCAGGGCTGGAGCTCCAAGCCCTCCTTGTAGAGCGAGGAAAGGGGAAGCGGCTGGTGGATCGGGAGAGGGGAAACCGGCCCCCAGGAATCCCCCGCTTGGTCAAAATAAGACCCGGCTGCACAACAGACACAGCTGCCTCTCCCACCCCATCCCCTGCAGGAACGCACCTGAGGCCCTGGGGTGCCCTTGCCCCGTCGTGGGACCCCCAGTCAGATGGTCCCCCGATGCTGCAGCCCCAGGAATGGAATGGAGGGGGGTGGGGGGACCCCGGGCTTACCTCCCCTCCCCCACCTAGCCAGGCTCCCAGGACACTGCTCCATGTGGTTGGCCTGGCCTTGGGGACAGGGACACAGGAATCTCTAAGCCATGTGTGGGGAGGGCACACCAACGAGTTTAAGGCCAGGCCCCTTGGTTTTCTGGATTCTGCAATGGGGGCCAGCACTGGCTTCCCCAGCTGGCCCTGAGGCCCAGGGGAGTCGGGGCCGGGACTTCGGGGGCCTCAGGGACACAGGCACAAGGCTGGACACAGACAAGCACAAGGAAGAAAGAGGTAGGTCGGAGACTGACCCCAAGCTCCTGCCTCTCCTGCAGCCTCCTCTTCTCGCAGGCTCTAGCCCAGGCGCCGGGTGGGCGCGGGGGCTGGCTGAGTGCATCCTTCCCCACCCCCGATCGGGGTCCTCCTCTCGTCCCTCCCCCTAAATCTCTGGACATTGGCAGCACTTAAAAAATGACAACAGACTTGGAGTTTCTAGGACGTGTCCTGGCCCAGGCAGAGCGGAGGCTCGGGCTCCGTCCAGACCAAACCAAACAGCCGGAGCCCAGAAACGCCCCGGGCGCCAGCAGCGTCTAGGCGCCGACTGCCGGGTCTGCCCGAAGAGACTACGAATCCGCGGGCTCCTGGGACCGGGATCCAGAGAGTTCCGGACGGCTCAGCCTCACACGCAACTCGGAGAGCCTCCAAATTTGGGAAAAAACCGAGAGAGAGGGCTTTGGAAAGAAAGCCACTGTTTGACCATTTTTCCTCAGTGGCTTTGTCGAGATGAAGCCTAGGAACTCCTTTCCCAGCTGGGTTTCTGGGATGAATCAAAAAAGAGAGAGAGCCCTCCGCTGCCCAGAGCCCCCCACCTCACCTCTCTGCACACACCACCAGGTCTTGGAGGGTCTACCACACACAACCCACTGTTCAGACACAGCACAGCTCTGCCCTCGGGGGTCTCCAAACCTGGCAGTGAGGTGGGCTCCTTCCTGGGTCTGAAGACCAACACAGATCCCAGAGCCTGGCCCCTGAGCCCCACAGCCGGCCTGTGCTCCGGTCTGCACCTCAGGGGGCTCTCTTGGAGCAGCAGGTCCACCCACCCGCCCTAGGGCATTCAGCTGGGGAACCGAGTGGGGGGGCTTGACCTCTGACTGTTACCTCCCCTGACCTCTGGGCCTGCAAGGAGAAAGAGGAGGAGGGACCCCGTTCTGCTCAGCCAGCAGCAGGGCAGGAAAGCTACAGCCTCCCAGCGGGTAAGTGGAGGCCACAGCAGGCAGGCGGAGAAGCCCCCAACTCCCATGGAGCAAGCACGCTGTCTACACATCCGTATTTCCCCTGGTGACCTTCCATCACAAAGGGTGCGGTCTAGGCAAGTGCCCACCCTGTGCCAGCACTGTGCCTGCTGCTGACCCAGGGGTTTGTTTTCCAGGCACGGGGGCCCCCGCGGACCCTGGTGGGTGCCCGGGCTCCCATGCCCTTGAGGGCCAAGGGCCGAAGCGCTCACTGGCCCAGGTGGAAGTGAGAGACACACGGCTCTCCCCCAGCCGGAGATGGGACCCCTTTCTTTGCTGGGCGCCAGGCTCCGCACCCACACAATCAGGGCTTGCACAGGCTGCCGGATAGCCTGGATGCCCCCTGGACACCGGCCCCCCACTCCCGGACACTGGTCCCCCCTCCCAGACACCGGCCCCGGTCTTGAGTGCCTTTCAGGAAGGCTGGGGACCAGCAGAGCCTCAGGCAGGTGGCCAGACTGCACCCCGATCCTCACAGTCAAGTCGCCCAGCACGAGCCTGTGCCACTGTCCCCACATGGCCCTGCAGGTGGGCCTGTGGCCCACCCACCCGTGATGCCCTGTCATGCAGGGGATGGTAGAGAAGGCTGGGTCAACGTGCCCCAAGAAGGCACCGCAGGACCCTTCTGTGACAGGGAGAGATACTCTGCCAGACGCAGGACCCCAGGCAGGCCCCGCGGGCACTCCGAACCTGCAGTGCAGACCGGGCGGTCCCCTTGTCCCCGGGGGGACTGGACAGGCCCTTGCCTGGGCCTTTGCACAAGTGCCATCCCCCTGACCCAGACATTCAGGCGCCCACGCCCACCTGTCCCTCAAGAGCACCCACCACGCCGCCTGGGGCAGGACTGGGCTCGGTCGGCGCTGCACTACCCACAGACAGAGGTGTTTCTAACCCTGCTCAGCAAGGGGGAAACTGAGGCCGACCCCAATCCACACTGTGCCCAAAGGCAGTGTGTGCTCACCCTCCCGAGCCTGGCTGTCGCTCCACAGAGTGGGGGCCCCGTGCTTGCCCCCAACTCTTTGGCCCAGGTCCGACCCTCAGCCCAGCCGCCAAGCCGATCACAGAAATGCTTCTGCTACCTGGAGCGTGCCTGTCCGCCCCTCCTGCTCCCGCGTCCTGGACGTGAAGTGCACCAGGCCAACGCTTCGGCGGCTGTGGGACTCTAGGAGAGATCTCAGCTGCAGGGCCAGCGTCCCGGGAGGCGTCCTGTGCACAGCACCACGCCCCACCCTGGGGGACCCTCTCCCTGCCCCCATCTCCTGTCGGGCCTGGAGCCCGCTCAGAGGGTCCTCCGAGGACACACCGGAGGGGTCAGAAGGGCCAGCATCCTCTAGGCGACAGCATGGCTCTGGAGCCAGAGCGCCTGGTCTGGTTTCTACAAACATCAAGGGCTTTCCGGATTCTCTCTCCGAGTGCAAATCTGGTTACGGCAGACGCTGCCGGGAAAGCGGGCCCACGGTTGGCACTCGGGGCGGCTGTTGTCACTTGAAGGCCCGAGCTGGGGCAGCCTGGGCAACAACGAGCCCAGCCTGCGATCCCTGAAGGACCCGCCATCCAACGGCCCGTGACCTGCAGCCAGAGAGGGGACGGGGCCACCCCTCCCAACACCCCATGACGCCAGCAGTGACAGGCTCTGAGGCCACCTCTAGGCCCGTTTGTCCCGGGAAAAGTGGGGAATGAGACTCTGAAAAATCACAACGGCAAAGTACAAAGTACTCCTCTGGCCACCACATGGGGGGTCTCCACAGAGCCCCGAGATCACTGGTGAGGGGAAGGCCAAGGCGGGTGTGGGAGGCTCATGTTTATGGAGGGCACCGACACCCGCTCAGTCCCTGGGGCAGGGCCTGAACTTGACAGACACCTCCAACAGAGAAGACAGGCTGAATTGCAGCGCCACTTCGGTGACAAAACTAATCTTACCCTCAGGAACAGGGGTCGCCTGCGTCCTCAGGAGGCGGGCACAGGACAGGGAAGGTGATAAAAGGAGATGGGTGCCCCGCAGGGACAGGGACAGATGTGCCCAGACAGACGTGCCCAGCACGTGGGGCGCCTGCTCCCCCCACACAAATACACACATGAGCGCACACGCACACACCACCCCGGGCAGCTGCCCCTCTGCCCCCAGGGCCCCCCACACCCCATCCCGGGAAGCCTCCGGCTGCCCTGCAGGGCACGCTGCTCTGGCCTGAAAAGCACCTCTACCTCCAAACGTCCCTGAAACACCCTCTGACCTTGCGGTGGAGGCCAGTCTGCCGGGGTAGACAACCACCTCAGGGGCGCTGTGGCTCAGACCTCGCCCTGCTTAGGCGGTGGCCCCTGGGGCCTCCATCCTTCGGCAATCGAGGTGAGGGAGCAGGGCCTCCGGCCTCGGGCACAACTGGTTGTGGTCTCGCAGCTGCAGAGGGGCTGGCAGCTTCTCCCTGGCCCCTTCCTCCCTGCCTTACAGAAATCCTCACCGTGGGGGTGGCCGTGGCCAAGGCCCCCCAACCGGCCCCCAGAAACGGACTGGCACTCCTCTAGATAGATCTCACTTACTCCACCTGCTCCCCTCCCCCCACCCCCCGGACGGTCCAGGCTCCAGTCGGCACCTCTGGCCTCCCCAGCTGCCAGCGGGCCCTCTGCACACTCCAGCCCTCTGCCGACCAGCTTATTCCGGCCTGCCCTGCTCGCCCTCCGGACTGGACCGGAACAGTCTCCTCCTGCCTCCAGAAATCAGGTCCCCACTTCCCCTCAAGGCCCGCCTCCTCCATGAGGGCGTCTGTGCTTAGCCAGCAGCGAACTTGGCCTGTCCCGTCCCGGGCACTGTTGCTCTGGGTCACACCCTCTTCTCCTTCCCCACATCCTTCCACCCGAGGCTGTCGTTCCCCAACCGCCAGCCCCACTGCCAGTCCCCGGGGCACGTGGGCAGGCCGCCTCTCTGGTCCCTGACCGGGCACACTCACACTCAGGCACAGCTCTAGTTGGGGAGCTGGGGGAGGGGGCGCAGTATCTCGTGCCTGAAGCCCCACCCTCAGAGCGCTGTGAACTTTTCAGGGCACATGACACGGGTCCGAGGCTCCCTGACAATGAGAAATCCCCCCTGGAGTCACAGGACTGCCCGCAGTTCCCTGGGATGGTCTCCACGAGGCCACTGTGTCCGACTCAAGTCCAGGGTCAAGAAGCCACCTGGGAGGCAGCCAAAGAGGCTGCTGGCACCTTCAGATGGGGCACTCCGTGGTGGGGACCCCCCCCCCGGCAGAGGCACTAAGGATCCGCATGGCGTGACCCGTGACAGCTGCAGGGCCCCACGACCCCAGAGCACCACCTCCCCATCCCGCCTCAGGGCAGCCAGCAAACCCCACTCTTCCTCACCACCAGCACCCTGCTGCAGGGACCTACTCGTACCCTGGTCACCCGGAGGGCGTCCACCTGGGCCAACCTGAAGGGGGCAGCCTCTCCCCATGGGCTAAGTCTCGCCCTCCGACCTTTGGGAGCAGCAGTAGAGAGAGGACAGCTATGGAGGGCCAGCTGGGGCTGAATCCGGGTGGGCCCATGAGCCTCGGGGCTCCGAACCCCCAGACGCCAGCCCTGGTTCTGCCCATGAAGGGTGGAGGACCTCGAGGCTCAGCCTGGCACCTGACAGTCTGTAATTCCTTCCAAACCAGCTTGCCCCGAGCCAGCCCACCAGAGGGCTCTGCCCAAGGCTGCCTGGGAGCGCCTCCGAGGGGCGGGGCGGGGCAGGGGCTCCAGGTCCCAACAGAGGCAGGCCCGCCCCTCGAAATCCGGGCCCAAGTGCTGCGGACTATTGTGTGAGCTTCCCTTCCGAGCGCTGTATTTACTCCCCAGGACGCGGAGCCTGCAGGCGGTCAAAAGGGCTCACGAAAACGCGGGCGCGTGTACACACGTACACACCCAAAGCCGGGATAAGGGGCGCACTCGCAGGGAGAGGCACCAAGTCTCTCCACACTCCGTAAACCCCTAGGAGGAGAGGGGACCCGAGTGCGCACCCTACTCGCACGTAGACGCCCTCTTCCCCACGCTGCCTGACTGCGGGAGGCGGCCGAGGATGTCCCCCGGCCTGCGTGGGAGACGATGGGGCACCCTGCCCAAGACCTTGCCGTGTCCACTCGGCGGCCCTCCCCAGCCAGATTCAGCTCAGCCCAGGTCGAAACTGGTGTGGGGGAGGGGCTTGTCCTCCCCGGCTGGGAGCGGGGCGGGTAACCAACTCCCCAACTCCCCCGACCCCGCGGCAGGGCTCAGTGGCCTTTGAAGGCCCACCAGAGCGCCCGAGGGAGGGGGCTGAGCACCAGCCGGGAGGGAGACTGCACGCCCGCTGCCCAGTGTTACGGAGAAGCCCCGTGAGCCCTCGAGGAGGTTGTCGCTCAGCGCACACAAACAATAAAAGGAAGGAAACCCAGGCGGCAGCTGTCCCCACACTGGGTCCTCTGCGTAGGCGACGCGGGGCGGGGCAGGGGGCGCGCAGCGGGAGGGTGCCCCATCGGGGGTCCCGCCTCCCCCTCCGCGCGCCCGTCCAGCCCGAGCACTCCCGTGGCCGGCCAGCGGCACGCACCCACCTTCGAAGTCCGAAATGATCCCGTCCAGCTGCGCGTTGACCGCGGGGTCGGACATGGTGGTTCGCGGGCAGCGCGACGCGCAAGGCGGCAGCGGCAAGGAAGCGCCCTGGCGGCCCGGCCCTGCGCGCTGGCTGGGGCGCCCGCCCGAGGTCCTGCCGAGCAGAGCTGGCCGCGGAGCCCCTCGGCCCCCGGGCTCTGCTGAATGAATGGGGGAGGCGGGCGGGCGCCGGCCTCCGGCTCCTGGCGCCCCCGCCCTGCTCCGCCCCCGCCTCCTGGGCGGATCAGGTTCCCCGCACTGTGGCCCGGCCTCCCGGGCTCCACTGGCTGCTCCGCCCGCCTGTCAAGGCTGGGACCTGGGGGGCTGGGGCAAGAGATGCCACCGAGGGACAGCCCGAGTCCTGGGCTCCAGACCCGAGTGCCCTGCTGCGGCCCCGCCGGCCCACGCCCAGGGGTCAGCGGTGAACTAGGCCAGCCCCCTTCCCCCCAACGCCCTGCTGCGGCCAGATGTGGGCGGATGTGGAGTCGTGGGGGCGGTGCCGAGGGGGTGGGAGGGAAGACATCATTCCCCTTCCCTGGGGCGCAGAGTTCCTTCTGCGGGAGGTTTTATTTACGCAAGCAAACAAAGTTGGCTGCCTTGGCCTTCCCGCGCTCAGCGCCTGCAAGGGTTAAGCGCTCGGGCTGGCTGCCCGCAGGATCCCCGCCTGTTGTTGGCGAAGAGCCGAGGGGCTAGCGCAAGAGTCACGTGGCCCAAAGGGGGGATTTCCCCCCCCTTCAGGGACTCCCCACCCCCACGCTTCCACCCGGGGTCGCTGCTGCGCCAGCGGGGACAGATGACAGAAGGCGCTGGCCAGCGGGGGCTCGAGGCAAGGATGGAGAGCCCTTTCGGAAGAGCCAGGGACGTGTGCTCCCCCTGCCCCACACAATAAGCGGCTTTTGGAAGACAGAGCACAGACCTGGTCTCCCGTGGTTATTAGATAAGGAGTTAAGATTGGGGAGGAGGCTGCGGGGCGGGGCGCGGGGGAGGGGGACGGGCTCCTGCTCCCCTCCCGGTCTGGGCCCCTACGCTCCAGGGCAGTTAACGTCTACGCATCCCCATCCCTTCAACAAACATTGATTAAACCCTAATACCTACCAGGCCAGGAGGTCCTAGGGGCTGGGGACCAGAGGGTAAGTTGGATTGGAACTTGCGAAGCAACAGGATCCAGTCCCCTGGGAGGGCCATCCAGGTCTTCGACAGACATCTGGGTGGGGGGAGCCTCTTCCACACCCCTTGGGGTGCCTCTTAAGACACTCCTGCCTGTCCCCCCTCACTACCTTAGACACACAGCCTCTGCCCAGAGGCCCCAGGGTGGGGGGCAGTGGGAGAATTCACAGCACAGAATTCAACCCTCTGAGCTGGTGGGCAGTGTGGAACACAAGTGCCCAGAGCTCCTCCTAGTTCTCAGGTTGGTCACTGCCATGCCAGCCCACCCGCCCCCGCCCTCGCCCCCCAGTTCTGATGTGCAGGGGATGCTGAGGTCTGCTGCCTCCCTGTGGACCGGGGCCTCTTGCTGACAGCGCACCAGGTTGGGTGGGCTTTTCTGGTAGATAGAACTGAGTTCTTCTTAAGGAAGGCAGCCACTCCCTCCCTCATGCTTTGGATATTTTGAACTATTTTCAACCAAGTGAGTTTGTGAACAGGGAGCTGCAAAACCACAGACATTTCGGAGGCGCGCACGCCCTCATCAGCCTGGGTGCCCGCATTTCAAAGGCGGAGTTGCCACGGTCGGGAATGGTCCCCTGTGTCTCCCACACCAGCTGGGGCGTTTCTTGTCTGAACACCAGCACCTGGGCCCTGCCCACCAGCCCAGCCGTGTGGGATACCTGCAGGGTGTCCTCCAGGTGATACCTGGAGGCCATCCAGGACACCCCATATTTGGGAGTTTGGTGCTTCCCAACCCCTAAGAAACAGCCTCACACCACAGCTGCCTGGGAAGATGCGGGGTGTCCTGGATGGCCTCCAGCCTGGGCCACCCCATTATTCTCCAGTGTTTTCATAAAAAAACACCTGGTGAGCGTAGACACACCCATGTCATTGTGCTCTGAGGGGCTGGCAGGGGCTCCACCAGATTAGCATAGGGCCGGCTTATTGTGCATTATTTCATGGCCATTCACAACGGAGCTAAATATACTGAGGCTTATCTCCTTGGGGAGCCCAGCCAGGGTGCACGCCTCATCAAAATGCTCCCCAAGGGGAACCCGGAGGACAATGGCAGGAGAGCGTCAGCCTAAGAGGCCAGAAAGCACCCCATGCCACAGGACTGCTCCAGAGCCTGTCTCGTCCGCTGCTCCCCCTTAACCACTGGGGTGCCTGGGGCCAGGCTGGATGCCTCCGGATAAGGGGCTTGGCTGCATTCCCCTCAGAAACCCCGCCCGGCACTCGGCCACACTGCCGCCCCGGAAGTCCACCCTTGTATCGAACCAGCCGCTGTAATTGTACATCATTTATTTCCTCTTTTTTCCCTGTTCTCGGAGGAGATGGGAAACAGCTGGGCACCACCCTTCGAGTAATAATTACCTTCTCCAAACCAAAGACAAGCCAGTGGCTCCTCGGCCTTCTCCTTCTTGGCTTAAATCACCCAGCCTGTAATCATGCCCAAGCCTTTGATCACTTCTGATGGCTGTGTCCAAGCTGGGGCTCCAGGACCTTAACGAGGGCTGGTCCCTGTGGGGGGTGCAGGCCCCCACCCCCCTTTCCCAGGGCGTGAGCAGGCAGGGCCTGGGGGCTGAGCAAGTGACGCTGGCAGCGGCCCTGGGCAGATAAAATGAGCAGCAGCAGCCACAGAGAAGGAAAATGAGCTGAAATTTGGCAAGAAAAATACAACTGTAAGGCCTCTGCCTTCTGGGATGGCGTGGTCCCCCAAGGCCACGGGAGAAGGGGCGAATAGAGGTCCACCGAAGGGGCCACCTGCCTTACAGGGCCGCCACGGGGACGGTGAATGGCACCCCCCCCCCAAGCCAGGCGCATCCGAATCTCAGAATGAGGCCTGATCTGCCATAAGGGTCTTCACAATGTCCTGAAGACAAGGATCTCCAGATGAGCTCATCGCGGGTCAGGGTGGGCCCTCAACCCACCGAGAGCGTCCTTCTAACACCAAGGAGACTCAGAGCGGCAGAGAGGGGGCCTCGCGAGGTCGGAGAGGAGACTGGAGTGATGCGGCCGCAAGCCAGGAACCCGTGGGACTCAGAAGCCAGAAGAGGCAGGATTCTCCCCTCGAGCCTTCGGGGCACTGCAGCCCTGCCAGGCCCCTGACCAGGGGCTCCGGTCCCTGGAAATGGGGGAGAGTCCGTGTCTGCTGTGTTTGGACCCTGGTGTGCAGTCCCTTGTCACAGCAGCGGCCTCGGGACTCAAATACAGACCTCAAGACCCCATCTGAGCCGCGTCTCCCAAAGGTACCTACTACGCCACAGAACCCGTCCCGAGAAACAGGCTGTCCCACAGGTGGCAGTCCTGAGGGGATTGGGGGGCAGGGCATTCGGGCAGCAAGTCTGAGTGAGAAAGGCCGGGCGCCAGGGGTGGGCGGACAGGAACAGCGTGAGGTCCAGTTTGAGCCCTTCTGGAAATGGGAAGGAGCAGCTGATGAGAAACCTGAAGGTCAAGGCTGGGTGGAGGGAGCTCGCAAAGCATGGGAAAAGAAGGGAGGGAGGGAGGAAATGGGGGGGAAACGGCCCTTTGGCACGCACATCAGGGGGCCACGACCCCAGCTCCATGCAGCCTGGGGAGCAGAGGGAGGATGGTGGCTGGGGGCCCAGCCACTCTGTGCTTGTGGACAGCTTACCCCATAAGTGGCTCATCTGCCTTGTCACAGACCTGACCTCCTCCAGGACAGAGACCACATGATCTCAGCCATGCCTGGGCCTGGCACATAGTAGGGCTTCCCTGAGCTCCACAGCCTTGGAGCCATCAGCCACTGGATCTTCCCCAGCCCGGGAGCTCCCTGGGCTCTCCGCCTCCACAGATGGCACTGCCGTCCACCCGGGCACGCGCTCCAGCCAGACATCTCTGTGTCACCCTGGGGCCTGTCTCCCGCCCCCTGCATCCCTCAGTCTCTGCCCGCTCCCCCCACCACCACGTGCGTGCAGAGGGAGCGGCCTGCTTCGCCCGCAGCACCCTCTCCAGCCCAAGCGCCTCCTCCCCATCAGCACCAGCACTTGGGGTCGGGGACAAACACCACCTGACTCGCAGCGTCTGCCTTTTCTGTGGGGACACGCCCTTGGCGAAGGTGGAGCCACCGATGGGACACCCTGGGAGGTGGAGCTGGGCAGGGCCGAGCCAGAGCTGCCACTGGGTAGCCCGTGCGAGGCGCCAGAGGCACCAGCGCGAGGGGCACGGGGCAGGCGTGACCGCTGTCGTAGGACCGCAGGGGAGTGCGTGTTGCGTGTCTGTCACCCCCGTTTCTAACACAAGCACGTGTACGTTATTGCATTTATATCATATGGACCTGACGGATAATTCCATTTGTCCAATAGGGCGATGCCTCTCTGGATGGGGGTGAAAACAGAAAATGTACCATTTTAACCATTTGTAAGTGTCCGCTCGGCGGCCTGAAGCCCATTGACGGTTGTTGTGCGACCGTCACCAGCATCGTCATCGCCCCAAACCAACCCTCTGTCCCCACAAAACTCCAACTCCCCTCCCGCTCCCCCCGCCCGGCCACCTCCCTTCTCCCTCTGCCCCTATGAATTTGACCCCCCTGGGGACTTTCTGTAAGTGGGGATGTGGAATATCTGTCCTTCGGGGCTGGCTTATTTCAGCGAGCAGAACGTCCCCAAGGCCAATCTGAGCCGCAGCAGGCGACAGGCTTTCCGTCCTCCTGCCCCCCACCCCCGTGAGCGAGGGGACACCCGTGTGTCTCTGAGTCCCCACCGTCATTCTTCCGGGTCCTCACCCGGCAGCAGAATCCCATGGTAGTTCTATAGCTTAATTTAAAATAATAACATATGTAATAATTTTCTAAACATTATATATTTTATAAGATGTGAGCAGTATGTTTTTACATAATACGTCATTCAAACTTTAGCAATGGCTGTATCTGGACGTGCCTCCGGAGTAAGCTGGCGCTCGCCCCACAGCCGTCTTCCCCTCCCGAGCCCCGGCAAAGCCCCCTGACCGCTGCCCGCTCCCCTCCGCCGGGAACTCAGCGAGGTCTAGGAGCCCTGGCTGGTGGCCCGGCGTTTGTTTACTGGCACATCCAATGGGCTTCTGATCAGCAAATTCAGAAGTCTGGGCCCCCCACAGGCTTGGTGAGTTATCACCCAGATACGCTTCTTTGGATGACTCATATTTTATTCCTGATTGTCCCCACCGTACATAGTCCCACAACCCTGTGTTCCTCCTGCGGCCCCCAAAACAGGGCTTTGGAACAGGCTCAGGTCCCCAGCGTCCCAGCAGCTCTCTGAGGTCTTGTGTGCAGGGCGGGGTGGGGGGACAGGAGACTGCCACTGGTTCTTGCGGCGGCTCCGCAAAGTCACACAAGGGGCCCTGGGGACGGGCCAGCTGGGTACCAACTCAGCCTCGAAGCAGCAGGCAACCATGCCAGCCTGCAGGCTCCTCCCCCGGGGTCGCCAGGAGACTCGGCTAAGCCGCCACCTGGGAGGGCAGGCTGTCCCCAGAGGCCCTCAGTGTCCTGGCCTCCCTGCCGCTGCTCCCCGCAGGCGCCCGGCCCCGCGGGCTGGGAGCCTGGAGGCTGCTCGCCACGGCTGCAGTGCGGGGACAGGGCTGAGTCACCGGCCTGCCCTAGTTCCACGTCAGTGGGGACAATAGCGTCTGAGGCCACACTTATTTTTAAAGTCACCGCAGTGACCGAGGTGACGTCGTCTCTGGGGAGCTGCCCGCCCGACAGCCACCTTGGACTGCGGCCACACGACCCAACAACGCTCCTGCCCACCACCCTGGTGACGCCCAGCATGCAGGAGGGAAGGGGGCTGAGACTCGGAGCGGGTGCAGGCCGTCGACCTGGGAGGGGGAGGGAGCAGGAACCTTGCCCCCCCCACCCTCTCAGGGGGGCTTCAAGGCTCGCCCTGCACCACAGCCCTGCTGGAACCCACCTCCGTGCCACCCCACCCCTGAACACCTGAGGGGAGGGGGAGCCCAGTGCCTGCCACTGCCGCTTCCTCCGTCTTTGGCTGTCTTTGGCCGGTCTGAAGTAGAGAGAGCCAGAGAAGGAGAGGGAAGGAGGCGGAGGGGGAATGAATGAGGGTCAGCTTGACTGGCCCCCAGACAGGAGAGGCAGAGAGAGGGTGTGGAGGTGTGCGTGACCCGCAGCTCTGCTGAGACGAGGCTGACACACTGGCCCCCAGGGAGTGTTGGGGGAGGGGTTCTGGGGGGGTCACCGCCCATGGGTCCCTAGCAAAGGGTGAAATCTATGGAAATGCAACAGGCCCTGAAAGAGAACTGGTGTTCAGTCAAACGGTCACTCTGAGGAAATGTTCTGGAAACCAGCCCACGAAGCCAGAGACTGTTCTAGAAGCATCAGATCGGGGAGGTGGCAAGTGTCCAGGCGACCTGAGCTCTGTTCACTCTTCAGCCAGAGGCCTGAGGACCTCTGGGCACTCCAGGACAGCCCCCAGCGGCAAACACAGGGTCGGGGGAGAGGGGAGAAGGCTGGGCACCCCTGCCAGCCCCCATGCCTGGCCTCCATGGCCTCAGCGGGGAAGCCACAGGTGTTCAGGGACAGAATCTGAGCTGGCAGGTCCCCAGCCCCGGGCCTGTCCGTGGAAGGACCAAGAAGAAAGAACAGGGCTCATTCTCCAGACGCTCCGACACACTGTCCTGGGGACGAACTGACCCACAGGGGGGCCTCCCCGTGGGCTGGACTTTTCTGCCTCATTCCCGGCCCACTCCAAACTGAGAGGAGGTTGTGTGTCACCAGATGCACCCCTTGGCCCGCTGCGACCCCCAAAGGAGAGGTGGCCACGGCACCTGAGGTGCTGCCTTTCCTCTCGTCTTGGCCCACGAAGCCTTGGGAATGGAGAGCTCCGCGTGGGAGGGAGGCAGGAAGAGCAGGCATGCGGGCCGGCCCCCCCACAACAATCTGGTGTTGCTTTCCTGGATAAAGACATGTCCTCACCCCGAGTGCGGCTGGAGCCAGCCGACAGCCAAATCAGCCTCAATGAGCCGATTGTCCCCCGTGTGAAGTGGCCTGGGGATTGAATGGGTTTGCTATTAACGCACCCGCCTGTCCCCTTCCCCGTCGCCCCCAGCATGAGTCACTCGCCGTGACTGGCCCAGCCGGCAGCCCTTGCCAGGGTTTGCCTGCTCTAGCCGGGCTGTGTGAGGAGAGGGACCAGGACAAAGGGCAGAGGCTGCCCGGCCCGGGGGCCTAGGGGCCCACACATCTTCCTGTGGACTGTTTATACTGGGGTGCCCCATAAGTCAGGGGAAGCCCCCATGTGTCTCTGGTTCTCGGGGACCTGGGCAGCCATGCTCTACCCATCTGGGGACCGGCAGTCTCCCGGAAGAGGCCTGGAGACCCCAGAACCAGTGTGGAAACTGGCCAGAGAGACAGGGACAAGACGGCCCAAGGCCCCTGGGGCCGATGAGCACCCCTCACCTCTGGCCCGCAGCTGCATGGCCAGGGGTGCCCTCCAGTGGAAGAAGGACGCGGCGGGCATCACCCTCCAGGCCCCCGGCCGACGCGCTGGCCAGACGGGCCACCTTCTCAGCACAGCTGCTCTCCAGCAGAGAGAGGTCTCTCCCTCTCGGGAACAGGGTGAGGACACCCCCGACAGGGCCACGTCTGCACTGGCCTCAGGGACCGTGGCGTCCAGGTCTCCGTGGCGAGTCCCATCCACAAGACCACAGAGCGGGCTCCGGGCCTGCCAGCTCTGCCCAAGCGAGCGAGCATACCTCTGGAGCCGCACCGCCCACAGGGCAGCACGGGGCAGGGGACAGCCTGGGGGCTGACAGGGCCGTCCCAAGAGGGAGACAGACCCACATGCAAGTCCAAGTGCAGCCTGTGGTGCCGGCCACCATTTTCGAGTAGGTCAACACGGACATTCTGGGCTGGTGAATCACCGCTGTCGGCACATCTGGAAAGGCCCTGCCCCCCACCCCCACCCGCAGAGAGGAGCCTGCCTGGTGCACACGGCCCCCTGAGCCAGCTGGCTGGGCGAGGCCCAGTGGTAAGAGGTTTCTCCTGGATTCTGAGTCACCTCTTATCCAGGAAAAGTACAGAGGTGTCCAACCAGGGACTTAAAATCTCAGCACCTGCATCCGCCTTCCTGCAGAAGCACGTCACTTTCCTAGCACCCGCCCTCTCGCGCCAGCTGCCCGCAAAGCTTCAGCCATCCAGGACTCTCGTCCTGCAGGCCTCTGAACACCCCCACGTGTCCCCACATCTCTAGATCTGAGCCCCAGGGCTGACACTCAGGACAGTGGCTGACTGGAGACAAAGCAAGATCTTCAGACGGGGCTGAGCCCGTTCAGTCGGAGCCCCTACAGACGCGGAAATCCGCATGCAGACCTTTGGGGGAGGTTTTCCGTAGGAAAGGATGAGAGACAAGGCTGAAACGGTGGCGTCCTGGTACATATTTAACAACCCACTCTGGCGGACAGGGGCGGGGAGGGCGGGGAAGCTTGGCATTTACCCATGGCCGTGGTGTAAACACACTCACCACTGACGGCCGGCGACCAGCAAGCGGCCGACAGGATGTCACCGAGTGCAGAGCTGGCGGGGGATGTGCACGCCACCCCCTGAGCCTCTCCGGTAAGTGGAACATATTCCTCCCTGCGGAGTGTGAGGAGCCTCGGCGCCCTCTGCAGCTGTACAGGACGGCTGGGGCAAGTAGGGTCAGCTGGCGGGCCGACCGAGTCGGTGACCCACCGGCGTGATGATGCGGGCAGGTTTCCCAGGCTGCCTCGGTGCTCGGGGAGAGAGATGGCTATGGTGAGGGACCGGTGAGGTACACACTGCCCCCCCCCCTCGCTGCCACAGGTCCTAAGGATGATCACGACTTACTTTGAAATGCTCCAGAAATCAAAATCAGGAGCACGTGCGGCTGGACAGAAGGCTGGCTGGTACACAGTGTGGTGAAGGAGGCCTCCTCCAGTGTTGAAGGGAGAACCTAAGTGACGGTACCTGAGTGCACACTGTGAAACGTCCCCAACTTCGCTGCATGTTTTCACCACAGACGCAGGGAGGAGAGAGGCAACAGGGGGGCACTACAGCTGTCGGAGCGGGGCGGACCCCCAGATACGGCACGGTCGGAATTCCAGCCCGGCAAGTGTGGGTGCACCTTCCCTCTCCCCTCCTCGAGACGACAAGAAGGACATGGCCCTGAAGGTTCAAAGTCCCCACTGGGCCATCCCGCCCACCCTCTCCCCACTGGGGCCCTACAGGTGCTGCGGGCCACCGCGGGCCAGCTCTCCACCCTGCCCTTCCGGGGGCTGTGCTGGGCCTGTGACAGATGCCGAGTGAGCGCCAGCCCTTCCCCTCCGGTCCGGCCACCCCGCTGCCTGGTCACCAGCTCCTCCAGCTACGCCCCGATGACCCCGCAAGGACCCTAAATCATAAATAAAGCCAGTGGTGAGAATCTCAGTAGCTTCCTCTCTGTGGCACCATCGTCCTCTGTCCCACCAGTGTCCCAGGACCCCCCTTGGGAGCCTCTCCACGGCCCCCATTTCTCCCTGGGACATACAGGTAGGTGCAGGCGGCTGCCGAGGTCCCCAGGTGCCAGTGGAGCTGCTGTCGCAGGGACCCAACACACCCACGTCCATCCACATGGACCTAAAAGGCTCCCGGACCGCAGGGGCCGTGGCTCTGAGCACCCGCAGAGGTTCTAAAGGCCGGGAGGCCAGACCAGAGCCGTGCCAGGTGTGAGGGACCCGGAGTGCCCAGGAGACGCCGCAGGGGTGGCCACTGGTGTCTGGGGCGCAGGAACAGCTTCCCCCACATGAACCCTGGCGGGCAGCCTGGGCGTGGCCACCCAAACGGGGGTCCCTGCTGTGCAGCGTTGAGTGTCCCAAGCCTGGCACCACCCTCTCAGCAGGGAGGGCCTCCAACCTCAGTCACTCGAAAGTGCGGACGCTGGTTTTCCTCTGAGAATGGAAACACAGCACCTGTCGGGGGAGGAAGACACCTGAGGGCTTCCAACCCCCCACGGCGGTCCCACTTAAACCCTTCACTGCACAGGCACTGCGGACGTGGCAGCCACGCACACGGGGCGTGGGCCTCCACCGCCGGGGAGAGGAGCATCGGCTGCGTGCGTGACACAGGATCAGACCACGTGCAGGTTCTTTGTGCATGGCCACGCGACGCAAACCTACAGCCGGGACTCAAGGCAAGACCCCCGTCGGCCAGTGTTCCCGAGCAGAATCTTGGGAGCCGCCCTCAGGGCTGGTGGCAGAGGCTGGGGGAGGGGGCGCGCCTGCACACGCCCCGTGGGCTCCACGCTTTGCACACACATGTGGCTGACAGTCGCCCACACGTCCATGCCGGGACCTGGCACACGGCCCACCAGCGACAGGGCGCTGGTAATCCCCAGCTGCTGTCCTGACGCCACACAGAGAGGCTGTCCAAGGCAGGACAGAGAGGGTCACTGTTTTCAAGGTCACCCTCCCTCCTCCGGAAAGGGAGATGCTGGGCCAGGGCATGGAGACAGGCATTTGGGCCAAAGCCATCAGCTCTCTGTCGTCCTGTCCACGGGGCGCACCGACCCGCTCGTCCAGCATTTCGATTGAGTGACCATGACGCGCCACGCAGCACGGACCTGCGGGCGACCCAGCTGTGGGAGGACATTGCCGTCCCTTCCTGATCGAACAGGGAGAGCGGGCTGTCAGAGTCACACAGCCCTGGCCAGACACCCTGGTTTGGCTACATTATCGGTTGGTGGGGTTCAGGCAAGTTGCTCAGTGTCCCTGAGCCTCCGCTTCCAGAGCAACAGGTGGCAAGGGTCGGCCGCAGGCACCCAGCCCGAGCCCGGGGCAGCTCCCCAGTGACACATGTGCGCTGCCCTCTGCTCCCCACTCCCCGGGGGGAGATGCACACGCAATGACTTACCCACCCCCATCCTGAGGGCGGGGACGTGGCCGCGGGTCCCCTCAGCTGCTTCTCCCAAAGCTCCTCTGGGAGGGGAACTATCCGCTCAAATGTCATTTCCTCTGCGGACAGCTGCAGTGGCCTCGGTCCACAAGCAAGGGGGCTGGGGGGGTGGGCAGCCGGCCGCTTGGTGGCAGGAGGAGCTGCTGGGAGTGGGCTTGAACCTGACCAGTGACCTCCAGGGAATAAGGGGTCATCTGGCCGTCCCTCCAGCTGGAAAGGAGGCTCAGACTGGGCAGGGACATTTGGGGAAATCCGGTTCCCAGCAGCTGGGCCGGTCGGAGGGCCTCGGCTACAGGAATGCCCCTCAGTGCCCACCGCAGTGCAGGGCCGAGGCAAGGCCTAGAGCGGGGCCCTGGCTGGAGGAGACCCAGTATCACAGCAGAAACAACGGCCATCGGGCGGGCTTTGCGGGCGGCACCGGCAGCCGAAGAGAAAGAGCAAGGGAGGGAACACAGGAAGCTGACGCCCAGCCTGACCCCTGGCCCGAAGACCAGGCCGAGTGCACAGGGCCTGGGGGTGGGGGTGGGCTGTCGTAGGCACATGCCCAGTAATGTTTCACTTTGAAATTCAAGTTTTCGTGAAATAACAGGGGCCTGGGATTGGCAGGGACCTCAGAGGTCCCTTCCACGGCCTTCCTGAACAATCTCCACACGGGCCTTGCTTGAATGCTTCTGGGTCTGGGGAACTCACTACTTTGCAAAACAGCCTGCTCCACTGTCAGGAAATAAAACTTGTAAAAAAAAAAATGCCTCTTTATAGAATAAATCAAGCTCCACTTTCTAGTACCTTCCAAGTTTCTGGGACTGCTTTTGTATTTTGGAGGAACTGAAAATAAACCCTCTCCTCCAACTACGTGGAGGCAGTGACTAGCTGGCTCTTCTTTCTGAGCCTCCTGTCCAGGCAACCGCCCACCTCCCTGCTCTGACTCTTCCCGAGCCCTGTCACCAGGCAGGCCCCTCCCCCGGGGCCCTCACTCATCCATCCCTACGCTCCTTCCAGGACCAGGCCTCAGGGAGACCCCTCTGCACACCGGGCCTGTTGCGGGTGGAACTGTGCTCCCCAAAAACTTAGCTTGAAGCCTGAATGCCAGGAACCTGTGAATGGGACCTAACTGGGAAATCAGGCCTTTGCAGATGGGATCAAACTGAAACTCAGGGGTCCTGCCTTGGGGTGCCCTACACCCTGCAGCTGGTGTCTCTGTAAGAGGAGGAGTGGGTGACCTGGACGCAGACCCACGGGAGGCTGAGACCGAAGCAATACAGCCACGGGCCATGGAGCACAGGCCAGCACCAAGAACCAGGAAGAGGCATGGAGAAGACTGTCCCCACAGACACCTGTCCCCAGAACTGCGAGGGAGGGGGCTTCTGTTGTTCAAGCCCCTGGTTGGCGGTCATTTGTTACAGCGGCACCCGCACCAATCCGGGGCCTGAGCAAAGGCGCGATGGCCCAGCATCCTCCCCTCTCTGCAGCCAAAGTCCACATCTGTCAGTTTGTCTCATCGACCAGGTCACACGGCTGTTCACCCCGAGCTCCGAGCTCCGGTCGGCACGCACCCGCTGACTTTCCCACGTCCCGGGTCGGGGCAGCCCCGCTGCTCGCCAGGCCCCTGCTGGGGCTTCCTACCACCCTGGCGCACTCGACCACTCGCTCCGGGCAGCTCCGTGCCCTCATCTGACCCCGAGGTGCCAGGGCTGGCCGGAAACCCGGATTTTCACAGGTTTCCCAGGCGACTGGGACCAGCCCCCTGTGCTCAGCCAGCTTGGTGGGTGACAGCTGAGGCTCCGTCATGTGACGACATCCTGACCCCAGCCCAGGACTCCGGGACAAAGGCCAGCCTGGAGTGCGGCTGCTCCAGACCTGCAGAGACACCTTGGGGCGCCGGTCCTAAGCCCTCCAGACCTTGGGACAGACGTGGCCACCAGGTCAGACCCTCAGCTGCACTGGACACCGTGGGCAAAGTCTGCTCTTCAGAGCGGGAACCGTCCCCACCCCACCCCCACTTTCTGTTCCCCTGAATGAACGGCAACAGAAGCCTGATTTTGTGCCAAAGGCGGGGCCTGCAGCTTCCCAGAGGCCGGCTTCCTGCCGGCTGCAGTGCTTTGTCAGGGGCGCTCGCCTCCGTGTGTGCGGGCCAGTGTGTCCCCCCGTGTGCCGCCTGGGGAGGGCGGGGGGCTCGCGGAAATTCTTTCTGGTGGTCAGGAAGATAGAAAAATGGAAAACGAGAGGCATGTACACATGTGAGCATGCACACATGTGTACATGCATGTGTAAACACACACGTGTGCGCGCACACACACATGCCCTGAAGGAAAGTCCTTCCTCGTCTTCCGCCTCAAGGGGACCCCAGGCTTCACGAAACGAGACTGGGCCCCAGGAACCGGACTGCAGGCCGTCTGGAGCTTTCACGCCCCCGACACCCCCAACTCTCCCTCTCCCCGGCCGGCAGCCCTCTCCTAGGTGTGGCCGGCCTGCACCGGACCCCTGGGGCACCTCCTGTTCCCAAGGCCCCACCCGCTTCCTCCTCTCGGCTCCTTTAACCCTGGGGCTGCCTGCTCGCCCTGCACGTCTGTACTTGGGTGTGAATCATTTCCTACACACACACACACTTCTGGCTCAGCAGAGTAAGAGGCTTCTCTTCCTGGTCCCGCATGCCCTGTCCCTCCTCCGGCACAGCTGCCAGTGGCAGGAGCACCACGGGGCTTGATGCTCACTGCAGGGCTCTTGCCCCAGAAGGCCCCTTCCTAGGGATCAGCTCGGACCCCCAGGCCCAGCCACCTGGCAGGCAGTTCCTGGGGACCCACTGCAGCCTGCCCACACCTGCCTGGAGCTCCTGCCACCCAGTCAGCTGCTGCCCCAGACCCACTGCCTCCACACCCTCAGGCAGCGACTGACTTTCTGCCACCAGTTTGGCCGCAGGCGTCTGCAACAGCCACCTGCTCTCCAGCAAGGCCAGGGCCCCAGACTAAGGGGGGGTGGCAGTGCTCCAGGTCCTTCATGGCTTCTCCCGCACCTTCCCTCCACTCCATAGGTGGTGGCTGCTTCTGGTGTGTGTGTGGGAAAGTATTCACAACACAAAATCCACCACTTCCGCAACTTTTAGGCGTACATTTCAGTGGCCTTAAGAATATTCACAACAAACACTTAGGCCCCGATTCTCTCCCTCCCTGTGCCTGGTACACACATCTGCTCTCACGTATCTGCACACACCTCTGCGTGTGTGCACGTATCTGCACACACCTGAGTGTGTGCACGTATCTGCTCTCACGTATCTGCACACACCTCTGCATGTGTGCACGTATCTGCTCTCACGTATCTGCACACACCTCTGCGTGTGTGCACGTATCTGCTCTCACGTATCTGCACACACCTCTGAGTGTGTGCACATATCTACTCTCAGGTATCTGCACACACCTCTGCGTGTGTGCACGTATCCGCCTTCAGTTCTTCGGGGTGTACAACTAGAAGTGGAATCACTGAATCATGTGGTAATTCAATGTTCAATTTTTTGAGGCGCCGCCAGACTATTTCCACAGAGGCTGCACTCCCATAGCAGAAGGTTCCCGTGTCTCCACGTCCGCACCAACCCGTGTCCTTTCCCGGGGTTTTCTTTGACGGTTTACGACGGCCTTCCTAAGGGTGCACGGTGGGGTCTCACGTGGCTTTCCTTTGCATTTCTCTAATGATCGGTGACACTGAGCCTCTCAGGCATTTTTGTTGGCATTCACATCTGTTCAAGTCCTTTGTCACTTTCTTCAAGGGGTTGTTTGTTCTTTTGTGACGGAGTTGTAGGCGTTCTTTATATATTCTAGATATCAGTCAGATACATGATTTGCAAATACTTCCCCCCGTGACGTGGCTTCCCTCTGTACTTGGTGGATGCACAGAAGTTTTTATTTTGATGAAGCCCCTTCAGATCTGTCTTTTTCTACTGTTACCTGTGCTCTTGGTGGGGCAGCCAAGAAATCACAACCGACAGCAGAGTCAGGGAGCTGTCCCCTATGTTTCCCTCCAAAGTAGCTGCTTCTCGCGTTTGCTGCTTCCGTCCCCCTGGGCGCCCTGGGCCTCCGCGCCGCAGTGCCCCTGATCAGATAACAGTTCTGAACAGTGCACTGCGCCGTCCTCGTCGCTGGCGCGGTTTCTGCTTCCTGCCCCCACGCCGGCTGACACGCCGGAGTGAGCAGGAGGAAGGAACGCAGATGAGGGCAAAAACCAAGAAAGTAGGAAACAGGAGGGCAACAAAGCCGAAGTGAGTTCTCTGAAGAGACCTGCAGGTCAGAAAACGCATGGCTGGACCAGGAGAGGACGGGTGAGAGAGAATGTGGAGCGCAGCCACCACCAGCTTTCGGACGGCAGAGCCGAAGGGCCCGTGACCATCACAGCCCTTGTAAAGGAACCAACACGTGACCAACTTCATGTGAATAAACTCAGCGCCTTCCACGAAATGGACAAATGCCTTTGGAATACAGCTTACCAAAGCTGACACAAGAGGAAGTAAAAAAAACGGAATAGCACCCTGGCTGGTGTAGCTCAGTGCATTGAGCATGGGCTGGGAACCAAAGGGTCACCAGTTCGATTCCCAGTCGCGGCACATGCCTGGGTTGCAGGCCAGGTCCCCGGTGACGGCCATGTGAGAGGCAACCATACATTGCTGTTTCTCTCCCTCTCTTTCTCCCTCCCTTCCCCTCTCTCTAAAAATAAATAAATAAAATCTTAAAAAAAAAAAAAAACGGAATAGCTCTCCCCATATGTTAAGTAAATTTAATATGTTTAAATATTAAATTAACTTAATATATTGAACACAAATGCTTAATTTGTAATTTTTAAAAAATACTTAAAAAAGAAACCACTAGGGACAGATAGTATTCTTTGTGAATTCTATCAAATGGTTAAGGAAGAAATAACAATGTAATGCAAATTTTTACAGAAAAATGGAGGAGGAAATACTTCCAAACTCTTTCTATGAAGCCAAAATAACTCTGACACAGACGTCACCAAAACTAAGAAAAATCACCCACCCATATCCCTCCGGAATCTACACAAAAAATCCTTAACGAAACACCAAACCACACACAGCCAGACGTACAGAGGGCCACAGGTCGCGGCCGCGCTGGCCAGACTCGCTCCCGGACACGAGTTCAGTGTGAGGTCAGAGCTGACCATGGACGTTCGCCTGTTCACGGAGTAAAGGAGAAGGCGACAGTCCCGTCCCCACCTCCAGTCGCGCCCCCTCGTCCACGGGTTCGCTTGCCCCAGTGTCCGATGTCCCCGCGCCACTTCTGCCCGAAAATATGAAACGGAAAATCCCAGGAGCAAGCAGTGCCGTCCGTTGTACGCTGGGAGCCCTTCCGAGCAGTGTGATAACATCTCGCTCCGCCCGGCTCCGTCCTGCCCGGAGTGCGCACTGTCCCCGTGTCCAGCGCTGCTGCTCCGCTGCTGCACGCCCGCTGGGCACTCGGCAGCCCTCCCGGGCCTCAGACAGACTGGCCGGTGTCACGGGGCCCGTGGTCGAGTCACCTGTGTTTTACTGAACTGTGGTCCCACAGCCACGGACGTAGCTCTTACTGCAGTCGGCTGCTGTCCCTGTTCTGTCATGATTGGTTATTGCTGTTGACCCCTCACCGTGCCTGGCTTACACGCTACCCCGTACCGTGGCCACGCGTGTGCTGGGGACAGCGCAGTGGACACAGGGTTTGCTGCTGCCCGCGGTCTCGGGCCTCCATGGGGGATCTTGGAGTGTAGCGCCCGAGAATAAGAGGGGGCACCACTGCACAAAAAGGCGTTTACCAAAGTCAACGCCCATTTGTGTTCGAAAACTCCAGCACCTGAGGGATGGAGGAAGTTCCCTCGGTCTGGAGCTGCCGTCGCGCTTTCTGGCACAGGGCCCGCTATTCCACGTTGTGCCGGCAGCTCTAGTCAGGGCGATAGCCCAGAAAAGAAATTACAGGCATAAAATCACGAAGAAAAAAGTAAAACTGCCTGTTTTCAAATGACATAGTGTTTACTTAGCAAATGGCAAACAGCTACAAAACAAGCACTGGAATGGACAGCGGGCCCTGACGAAGGCGCAGGATGTAAGGTTTATGCACAGAAGTCACTGTATTTTCACGGGCCAGCCGCAGGCCGCTGAACACGACGTTTAAACTAGGTACTCAGTTCACAACAGCACCAGAAAAATAGGAGGAGTAACTAACAACGGACACAAAGGTCTTGTCACTGGAAACCACAGGAAAGTGGAACTTTGCAGAGACGCAGGAGGAAAGCGAGACCTCACAGGCGGAGACCCGACCCGGAGACGCGACGTTGCTCAAAGGTCGTTTGAGCAGACCTAGGGTTCCGGCCGACCTCGGCCGGCACTCACAGAGGGCTTTGGCAGAAGTGGGCACACGGCATACGAAACCTGTAAGGAAGTTCCAAGGACCCAGAACACCCAAAGCAATGCTGTGGATGTACTGGGAAACGTCGTTTCGAGACTTACTATAAAGCCCCATCCATCAGGACAATGCGGCCCTGACCGGAGGAACAGACGAACTCTCCACGGAACGCGGCGGCGGCCCCACATTCAAGCACACAGTCCAGTGACGTCCAACCCAGGAGCCGCGGCGACGCGATGGAGTAAGGAAGGCCTTTTCAACACACGGTGCTAGGACAACTGAAAATCCACACAGAAAAGAAAAAGGAAGGAAGGGAAGGTGGGAAAAAATGAATCTTAACTTCATACCACATACAAAAATGAATTCAAGATGATTTCTAAACTTGACATAAAAGCTGTAACTGTGAAGCTTCTAGAAGAAACATTGAAAGCATCTTTGCAACGTGGATGTAGGCAAGGCCTTCTTGAAAAGAATGCAGAACTTGGTGACCAAAAGAAAGAAATTGGTGACATTAGACCTCATCAAAACTAAAATTACAAACTTTCGCTCATCAAAAGGTACCATTAGGAAATTAACAGTCAAGCCACAAAATTGTAAAAAACAAAACAAAACAAACAAAACTATTGCCATCTGAACATCTGACAAAACTCCGGTGTCCAGGACGAACAAGGAAAAGCCAAGCAGCCCAGCTTCACAGCGGACGACAGATCTGAAGACACACTTCAGACAAGAACCAACACGAATAGCTGACAAGCACAGGGACAAGTTCCCTACTCAGCAGGATTAGTCATCGGGCAAGAGCGAGTCAAAGCCATAACAAGATGCCACCACACACCCGCCAGAAGCACCAAACCGTGAGCGACAGCGCCAGCCAGGCCGAGGCTGCGGGGCGACCGGAACTCTCGTGCCTGGCCGGTGGGCGGGAACAGCGGGGAGGCCACTTGGGGAGAAGATCGGGCGGATTCTCCTAAAGCTAAACACACACCCACCCCCTGGCCCAACCATCCCACTTCTTGGTGTTTACCCAACAGAAATGCAAGCATGCACCGTAAGAAACCACGTACAGGAGGCTCCAGCAGCGTCACGCCCAAGAGCCCCCAATGGAAACGGCCAGGGGCCCCCCAACGGGGAACATGGCTGCGAACCCCCAGAACGCGCCTGCAGCGGACGCCACGCGGCAGTCGTGAGGCTCACCCCGGGGACCCGCAACAGCGTGGCTGGACCGAGAAGACAGACTGGCAAACTTCATCCAGCCTGGAAAAACTCAGAGGTGGGGCCGCGAAGGCTGGGGAGGGGCCTAGGCGAGGGGACGGTGGTGCTCCAGATGCTGACTGGAGTTTCAATGCGCAGTCGGCACACACATCCGGACCTGAACAGCGGCCTGAGATCTGGGCACATTTTGTACTTCAAAGAGAAAAGAACGATAAACACACACAGACTGTCCCTGACGTGTGGCTTCACGGTGGAGCACAGCCACGCGCGTCCGGTGCACAGCGGCGAGGCTGAACGAGGGCGGCGGCAGGAGAGGCGCACGAACTGCCTTTATTGTGGCGTAACCCCGTGGCGCCTCAGGCAGCATCCACCCCGGACTCTGGCTCGTGGAGTGCAAGCTGAGGACTTACGGGGAGGTGGGTACTCACGCGTTTGACTCAGTCGCAGATTTGGAAATGTGTCCACACCTCACGGGACCGTGGGTGGGCGGGAGGTGGATGCATGGCAAAGCCAGGGGAGCCTTGCATGGGTGCAGAATCAAGGGGGCAGGCGGACAGGCATCCCTGCTGTCACTCATTCATCTTGCCTGTGCGTTTGACATTTTTCACAGTAAACGTTGGGAAAATTTAAAATAGACTGGGCGTCTCAATCAAAAATAGGGAAGAAAAGAGAGGCTGGCAGCAGAGCCCTCGCCTAAAGCCCTCTGCTCCCCAAACCCCACTGTTCAGGATGGACGCCCTGGGGTGCCCCTTCCAGCGCCCCCGGGGGGCCAGGAGAGGTGCCTTCCCGTCCTCGTGGTGTTTCCCGTTCTCCCACCTGCCACTTCCCCCGCCTGCAGGGACGGCCTCCGCGAGTGGAAACACCGGGCGCAGTCTCCTCCCACAAATTCGGTGCCAATAAAAACCCGGGAAGTGCTGGGCTCTTGAGGGCTTGTACTGCCACCTCCTGGACAAAAGGCTTCCTGCACCCAGATTTCCTGTCTTGAGTTTGGGGCTCCACCGGGCCCCTCACTGCAGTGAATCTGAGGGCATCCACGCCTGGAAGATGCACATGTCCAGCACCAGGGCCCCTGGATGCTCTCTGCAAGCTGGGGCGGTGGGGCTGCAGGGCCTCCCTTGGTGTGCCCCCCACCCTCAAATGCACATCACAGCGGCAGCCCAACGCCACCCCTCCCCTCCCCCTCGGACACAGTCAGGATCGGGACCCTCAGACGTGACTGAACTGGGAACAATGTGGAAGTCCCCGGGTGAGCGGGACACAGCAAGGCAAGCAGAGGGAATCCAGGACCGGCTGCCCAAGGGCCAACTCCAAGTAGCAGCTCTGGCCACTCCAGCAGGCGAAGGTGTCTGTCCCCCACAGGCACCGGGTGTCACAACAGGCTCAGGACAAACTCAGGGCCCCAGGAGACATGACGCAAGAGGCCTAGAGTCACTGCCCGCCCCCCGCAAGCCTGCCATCCTTCCCTGAGTCTGCCCGCTACTCCTGAGGCCACCTTCCTGGGACTCAGGCCACCCCACACCCGGCCAGGCACACACCAGACCTCAGCCCGAAGCCTCCGGGCACAGCAGGACGGGGTGGGTGGGACGGGGCTGGTCACCAAGCCAGTGTGTCCTGCAGCCTCTTCAACCACCCGAGTCCACCCAGCAATCACGGGCCCTCCCTCTGCGACAGCTGCCCCCTTCCCGACCTTCCTGCCCGCCACAGACCAGTTGAAACCCACAGGACGTTCAGGTCCTGCCACTCCCTCCACGTGGTGTCCAGTCCCCACCTTGATTTCGGCCTCGGGACCCCAGAACTGGGAGAAAGCCCACTGCCGCTGTCGGAGCTGACCAGCACACGGCTGAGGAGGAGCCAGGAGGGCTTGGGGCCACGCCTCTCGTCTGGGAGACCAGAAGGTGAAGCCAGAGAGGGCAAGAGCGGGCAAGTGGCCAGGACCACAGTGGGGACAGCAGAGAGAGGGGCAAGTGAGGACCGAGGCTCTGGCTCCCTGGGAGAGAGGACCCCCTGCGAAGAGCAGGGCACCAGCCCTCCTGCTGGGTGGCCGCCCTGCGACTCGCTGCTTGAGCCTGATGTCCAGCCAGGGGCAGACATCCAGGGACGGAGACGCTGGTTCCTCGCAGGACCCCCTGCCAGCAGTCGCGACCCCACGGAGACTTCCCCGTTCCCTGCCTGCAACTCGCCAGGCGGCCCGTCCCACCCTCCCCGCGGCCAGGCTGAGCTGAGGAACTGCAGCGGAAAGGGCTCCCTGCTGAAAGACAAGCCCTTGGAACCAGATAAAACTGCTTAACTTGTAAAAGCCACAAAGCCGGCCCAGAACAAGAGACCAAACGCTGGCCCTTGGCTGGAAGGAGCGGCCTGTGTGTCTCAGCGGCCAGTCACTGCTCCGTGACTCACCGCCCTGCTGACTGAGGGCCTGCCCCCCACCGGGGCATCTTCCCGGGGGAGGTCCACAGGCTCACTGCCCAGATGGGACCTGAGGACTCCCACGGCTGCCCACACCTGCCCCGAGTCCCTTCCCAGAGGGGGGACAGACCTCATCCTCCCCTGTAACGCAGCCCGGACAGCTGCTGCACAGCGGCCACAAGCTGGCCGGACATGCCCTCAACGCCAGCCCAGTGGGACATGAGCAGGGCAGCCATGGCCAGAAACAGGCAGGTGGGGCGTCTGACCGGCAGGCACCCCTGCCCCGCCCACAGAGGCAGAGCAGCCTGACCCCTAGCCACCTCCACCCTGTATGGTGTGGGAACGGAGGGGTCACCACCACCTCACTGTGAGACAGAGCGGTGTGCCCGGCGAGAAGGAAGAACCCCCAGAACAGACTCAGAAGCCCCCCCAGCAGTGGGGGGGGGTCTGCCTCTGGCTGTGCCTGCCCATTTCCCCACTTCACAGATTAGGAAACCGAGGCCCAGGCCACAGAGGGACTTGTTCAAGGTCCCAGCAGGGACGGGGAGGAACTCACTTCCCCAGGGACCGGTCAAGGGCTGTATTACCATTAACCACCAAGGTCAAGGTCTGACCAGACCTGAGGAACAGGAGGAAGCAACGTGGGGACTTCCATTTCCCTTCCAATCTGTGACGAGTTTCTAAATGAGCTTTGAAATAAATGAGTTTTTTGTTTTTTGTTTTAATGAAAATGCATCCAAATGATGATTTCACAGAAAGTCGCAGTTTTTCCTCAGACACATCCTGAGAGAAGGTCCCCGCTCTGTCCCTTCCAGGGCTGCCCTCCACAGGGAGCGACGGGGCTCGGCCTGGGCACACGGCACAGAGCCGGCCGTTCACGAGGGCAGCAGGGGTCAGTTCACGCGAAGCTCCCAGAGCCCAGTGAGCCTGGAGGTTCCGGAACGTAGCCATTGCCCCCGACGCCCCACGGAGCCCCAGCCCCAGTGTGCCAGCTCTCTGGTCCCCTGGCGGCCACCCATCGGGGCCTTGGCTTGGCCACCTAAAGTGAAGGCTGGACTGAGGCCCTGAGGCCCCTGCCAGCCAGACCAGCAGAGTGGCCACATGGCCAGGCCTCACACGGGTCCCTTTCGTGTGCCCGCTCTGCGGCCCCGCCAGGCCGAGAACAGGCAGCCTGGGCTCCTGGCCCCGGGCGAGCCCCAGCGGGCCCACGTCACCAAGCTCACACAAGGCAGACGTGTGTCACCGGCCGGGCCTTCCGCCGTCTGCGTGGCTGCCCCACCTCCTGTGGTCAGTCTGCTGGGCCTGTCTGTGCGTGCCCCGTGGCACGGGCACCCACGCACATCCACACACACATGCCCTGTCAGCAGCTCCAGGGCCTGTCCTCCTGACACAGGCCTTCCTTCTCTCTGGTCCTTTGGGGAGCCCCCTCCCCGCCACAACATGCACAGTGGCAAACAACAGAGCAGAGCAACAGCACTGTGAGGTGACCTTCCCAGCCTCACGATGACCTAGGGGTCAGCTCAGGGCCCCTGACGCCCAGGGCACGGCGGATGCCCGAGGATGCGTCAGACTTGTGTGGGGGTCCGGCACCCGGCTCGAGGGGTGCGCTGTCAGCAGTAGACGTGGAATGGCTGGGGTGACTCACGGTGCGGTCAGCTGCTGACAGTCACGCATGCAAGCCGGGCAGGAGGGACCAAGCGGGCCTGAGCTGCAAAGCAGGCTCCTCCCTGGGCTGCTAGGAACGGGCAGCCTCCTCCCCTCCATTCATCCGTCCTCGCCCAGCCCCGGGACCTGGGCCTGCTCTGTGGGGGCTGCCAACGGGCACAGTCACGCGGCCTCCCTCTGGGGGGCTCGCAGCTCACACGCCCGCGGCCTGCCCTCACTCCTGGCCCTGCCATGGCACCCAGATGTGTTAAACAGTGATTCTGCTCCAGGAGCTGAGCACAGCCCCCACCTGCTCATCTTTCTGTCCTGAAGTGTCCCTCAGAGCCAGGGACGATCATCACCGCTCTCCCACCCAGCACAGGACTCCCAGGTAAGGACAGGACCCGAACGACACTGTCCCCCCGAAGCGGGAGTCGTCTTCCTCCCCCCACGCCTCGGACAGAACAGAACCCACTGGCTGCTGTGCGTGCACACACTCCCACGCACGCATCTGCGTGTCTCCTCTGGGCACTGGGAGCTTCCTCCCCTGTAATCATGTCCCGAGAAAGCACCAAAATGCTATTTCAGGGAGCAGCCGTGAAGACAGGCTCCGTCTGGCAGGGAAAACACAAACCACACGGTGGACAGACCAACCGCTGACCAGCATCCGGAACGCCACCACCCAGACCCCCGAGCCGGAGGCAGGTCCCCCCACCCTCGCCCAGGGTGCAGCGCCCCCATCTCAGCACGCACGGCCGTCCTGAGATGCAAAAGTGGCACATGGGGAAATGAAAGAAACAGCGAGGGGAAGGAAGCCGAGTTTAAATAAAAGCCAGGCTCTGCGGCTCAGCTTTTGGAACGCTGTATCCCACGACCTCAGAACAGTCCAGGGGAAGGGAGATGTGCCCACAAAAGTGAGCACAAGTGACTCCTGGGTGCTGATTCCCCAAAGCATAAGGGACGCTCTGGGGGAGGGAGCAGGGAGGGGGGGCGCCCGTGGGAGGCGGGGGTGGGGGGGTGCGCCTACCTGAGATCCGGTCTCTCTCCATCACTACGACAGACTTAGCGGCAGGCGGAGTCCAAGTCCCCCTTTCCACAGGCGTCCTCCCCTCGCTCACCCCTTGCCCTCCCTCCTTCTGCCTCCTCCTCCTCCAAAAAACACTCTTTGTCTGGTCTAATTTCTTCAATCTGCTGCAATCGCGGACGCATCCAAATTACCACATTTCCATGTGCTGATCATATGTTTGCGCTCCAAACTGAAGTAGCATTGTCTCGGAATCCAAGCAAACAGGGAGCGAAGGGGAGAAGGCAAGAGGCTCCCGCAGCCCCGGGTCCTCCGGCCCACCGGGCGGGCGGGCGGGCAGCAGGGACCAGCCGAGGACGGAGGACAGAGGGCCGGCGTCTGGGCACTCTGCTCTGTGTGGTGGCTCCCAGCTTCCGGCAGGCCTTCTCTCCACCCCCTCTGGCCCGGGTGAGTCTCGCTCGCTGCTCCTTTTTAATATCCACTTGGAGAAGCTTAGCTTAGCCTCTTGGAAACCAGCTCACAGAGTCAAATTCCTGGCGACGTCCAGAGTCTTTCATTTCCCTGGTCCTGCGATGCTCTGGTTTCCTCTGGTTTCAGCGTCTGAACAGCCCAGTTCCCGGGCTTGCCTCTCCTTCCCACCCACTGCTGCCCGCCTGTCACCTCTATCACCCGACTTGGCTGGAAGGAGGGGCTGTCGTGCCCCAGGCAGGCAGCCCAGGGAAGGCTCGGGAGCACCTGCCCGGAAGGAGCCCCACGAAGTCACCCTGCAGACGCCCCGATGTCCCGTCCGCCTGCGGTGACAGAGGCAGCTGGCCGTCCCCGCCCAAGCCGAGAGCAAAAGCTGGATGGAGACTTCCTGGAAGATCCCCACCACACTCATGAGTCAGTGAGTCTCCAGCTGTCCCCTGGGAGGGAGCGCGGCTCCTTACCACCGATTTCCCCAGACTCAGCGCCTCTCTGGGAGGGAGTGTGGGGCCCAGGGGGGCTGGCGACTCAGGGCCGTTTCCTGATGCCCACCCAGGGTCCCCAGGGCTGCCGACCCATCAGCCTCGGGGGCCTCACCCACACCTGGTCAGAGTCAGGGCTGTGCTCTGTGAGCTTCGCCCACCTCGGGCTCAGGCCGGCAGTGCCCCGCCCGAGACGGAGGCAGGCCCCGCTGGACGAAATGTGCGTTCACGCCAATCGGGGCACTCGGGCGATCTCACCGAGAACTCTGGACTCTCGCTTCTCTGGGAAACCGGCCCCCGTGGGCACATGGCCACCGCAAGGAGCCTTCCTGCCTGGCCATGTGGGCTGGGTTGGAGGGTGCCATCCCTTTCAGATGAAACCATGTCTTCTGGTTGGCACTGGTCCCTGCGGCCCCTTCCCTCATTTTCGTTGTTTGCCACCCGCACTCACCCTCCGGCCACTGAGTGAGCGGTCTCTGCCAGACACGGCCGCGTGAGCCCTGTGTCACCACGACGGAGCCCACGCACAATTCTCTGCTGCAGGGTACAAAGTCCCCGTCCCCTCCTGCCCGGAACAAAACCCCAAATGCAGGCTGCTAGGTAGCAAAGTGTCTTCCTGGGTAGGAGACACTTTCTAGCAGAACTTGGTGTCTACGAGACACCAAACAGCAACCACAGCCCCCCACCCGTCCCTAGCAGAGCCTGGAGGACAGCTCCAAAGGTGGCCTGCAGGGGGACAAAAGGTGGGGGGACGGTCTCAGCCAAGGGGAGTCCGGGGCTCAGATACTGTGGTGAGCTGAATAATGTCCCCTGAAGATACCACATCCGAATCCCTGGAACCGGGGACCTTATTTGGAGACAATGTCACTGTACACGGGTTAAGTGCAAGATTTTGACACGGGGAGATTATCCTGGGTTGTCGGGATGGACGCTAATGGCTATGACATGTGCCCGTATAAGGGGAGGGCAGGGCAGGGGGTGTGAAGACGGAGCACAGAGAGAAGGGAAGATGCTGTAGGTCAGAGTGATGCGGCCGTCAGCCAAGGAGTGCCGGCGGCCCCAGGAGCAGGAAGAGGCCAGGAGCAGATTGTCTTAGGGCCTTTGCAGGAAGCAGGTCCTGCTGACCCGTCATTTCAGGCTCCAGCCTCCAGAGCTGCGAGAGGATACATTTCTGCAGCTTTCCGCCCCCCGGCCCCCAGCCTGTGGGAACTTGTTACCATTGCCCCGGGACACTCACTCATTCTGCTGAGACTGTTTCCTTCTAAAACATAACATGAAACCAACCACTGACGATGGTCGAATAAGAGCAAGGGGGACCGTGGACATTTTTTGGTTTATTTAATCCCCTTTTTGATTTTGAAAAAAAAAACAAACAAAACCTTCCTGATTGGTTTTTCTGATTGTAAATATAACATGTTCATTGTATTAAATTTAGATACTACAGAACACCTATAAAGAGACCCCTTTAATGCCAATGGGACTCTCCGGCACCAATTCCAGGGTGGCAGCTGGACCAGGACAGGGGGCCGGGCCGTGGCAGGCTCAGGTGTCCCTACCGCCTCCTGCAGGCACCCGCTGAGCATGCTGTTGATACACGGCTGTGGCTGGTGCAGCTGCTGAGCACAGCTTTGGCCCTCGGCTTTCCCCAGGCATAGTTTGGCTCCAGGTCCATTCCCCCACTGTGCCTAAAAATCCAAGCATGCTGGCCCAAGCGGGAGATAATTTGAAACCAAAAACCTGGCAGCGCCAATTGGCTTGGATGAGGCCCGAGTTAGTCATGAGCCAGCTCAGAGGCCCGCCAGAGGTGGGGTGAGGCCAGGCAGTAGGAGGCGGGAGCAGCCAACCCCCCCTCCCTTTTAAGTCCCCACCTCCTCACTCAGGGGCAACTCGTTGGGCCCGGCCAGTCCCCCTTCCCCTGAGTGGGTCCCCGACATGGCACTGACAGGGCTCTGGGCCCCCCACAGCCTTCTCCCCATCTCAGACTCTCCAGGCATACCTGGTACCGCAAACGCAGCAAGCAGGCCCAGCAAGGGGCTGGCCCGCCTTCATCCAGCACTCCCCAAGCTGAACCCACGCTTCTGTCCCAGGACGTAGCCCTCCCCCCTCCCCGCCCCGCCCCAACCTCAGGCCACAGCTTCAGGAAGCTGCATGTGCTGGCCAGAAAGCCCCAGTCTGCCCACATCCTGGGGCGGGCATGCTTGCCTGGCAGCCCTTCCCAGACAGTTCTCCAGGTGGTGTCTCTGTCCTTCACCCCACAGACCTGCACCCCTGATCTGTGCACTCCCGGCCCCTCAGAGTGCGGACTGCATTATCTGTGGAGACACTGTTCTGTCCCCTCCCACGAAGCACATCTGTATGTCCGTCCCCACACCAGGCTGGGAGGGGACAGAGGTGCCCTGAAGTCCCACCGCCAGGCTGGGTAGAAAGAAGCAGGCACTGGAGTAATTCTTCCTCAGGCAGGGCGTCAGGAAGGGGTGGCAGGACGGATGTGGCCTTGCTCCTGGTGCACATTCTGGGGAGGGGCCCTGAGGAGGCAGGGGGAGGAGGGACCAGCTGAAAGGACACTTCCTGAGGCTCTGGGCTCAGATTTTCTGCCACCTCGCCCCGCCCCCTCCTGGGCAACCTCTGCTTAAAGACTCAACCACTGAAGTTTGCGTCCCTGAGCTAAAAATAGGCCTCCACGAAGCCCCGCCCCCTGACCTCCCGTGGCCACTGCTACCCGTACCTGCCAGCAGGGCAGGCAGCGGGCCGAGACCCTCCTGGCTGGCCCCCGTCTGGCCGCCTGCAGCCTCCCCAGAGCAGGAAGGATTCTGGGCCTGGGGCCGGCTACATTCCTCTCCGGAATCTTCTCTCCACTTTTTATTGTGCCTCAAGGTTCGGCTGTTCCTAAATAAATCCAGCCCAGCCACTCTCAGCCTGGGGACTGCAGCAGGGTGGACTGGTGGGCACAGCCCGGGCCGGCCTGTTGCTCTGGGAGAGCTTCCAGGCTGGGTGGAAGGAAACCAAGAGAGAGAAGCAGCCCATTCGGCAGGCAGGCAGGCGGACTCCACCTCCAATGGCCTCAGGCTCAGCCATCCATCCCGGGCCGCAGCGGGGCCGGGGCAGCAAGCTGAAGGAGGCCCCGGCTGCCGGCAAGGTGCACAGGAGCTGGCAGTGCGGAGCCTGGGACCTTGGCAGAGTCTGCCCCGGGGTCCCCAAGTGTACACTGTCCCCCAGAAGACTGAAAACTCCACCAAGAGCTGCCCTTTCACTTCCTGCTGGGGGCCCAACATTCAGCCGGCCCACGCTCATGGGGCGAGCGGAGAATTCCAGGACCTACCCAGGCCAGGGCTGCCCGGAAGAATTTCCTGCAAGGATATGGATGCTCTCTCTCCACCGGCTCCAAAGTGGCAGCCATGTGTGGCTGCCAAGCGCCTGCCACGTGGCCGGTGCTGCCGAGGAACTCAGTTCTAACTTTGTGTTAAATCATTAAATGTAAACCCGCTGCCCTGCTGGACAGGCTTTGCCCCTCCCTCTTCTCCACCTTGGAGATGTCCCGTCCTCCATAAATTTTTTCCCAGACGGCAAACAAAAAGGAAGGCAAAGGAAGGCTGATATTTCTATTTAAACTTGCCTTTGGCCGACTCCCCCCAACTTCTCCTGCTGAGCTCAGTTCCATAACACTTCCTTCCCGCCTGCTGTGCGCCATGGGAGCACCCAGGCCTGCGCAGGGAGGAGTCGGGGACGCCCCAGGCGGAGCAGCTACAGGGGACCCGCTGGGAGAGGAGCGTGCCTCCAGCGGGGAGGGTGGCGGGCACTGGGAGCAGGGAGGGAGGGCGCAGGGCTGACCCCTGGGTTTGAGTTTATCCTGTGGGGACAGGAGCCCCAGGGTTCTTTTTCGTTGTTCTGATCTCTGGACTTCTTCCTGGCCTCCTGTCGGCCCCACCCCTGCCCCGCTTCTGCTGCCTTCACGCCTCTGAACACTGGTGCCGGGGGCCTCGGGCCCCTCTTCGCCGTCCGCAGTCCCGCGGTGGCGTGGCTGTTGTCCAGGGCGTCACCAAGATGGAAGTCCTCGCCGTCTCCCAGCAGGCAGCAGTAGGCGGCGGTCTCGGCCTCCAGCTTGACCTTGATGTTCAAGGGCCCCTGCAAACATCAAGGCAGAGGGGCAGGGGCCCTTGTCCCGGGCCTTGTGCTGCCCCTCTGCCCAGGTCTGGGCCGGCTCCGACTCCAGAGCGGCAGGATCCCGCTGAGCGGCTCCGCCCGCCCGGCACGGCAGGCCTGCGCCTCCCTCCAGCTGCTCTCCAAACGGCCTGCAGAGTTCCCATCAAGTCCAGGCTGGCCTCCGAGGGCTGGAGTGTGCATCTGTGCCATCTCAGTGGCCCCTGTCCCCGTGGTCTGCGCGGTGGCCGCTGTGGAGCACTCCTCAGTCTGCTGGAACCGGCACGTGTCCCCCTCTCCTTGGGGTCACACTGGACCCAGATGCCCCGACGGCCTGAGATTTGGGAGCAGCCAATCCCACGGTCAGCCCAGCACTGGCAGTGTGACCCCCGAAGACCCTCTACTTCCTCCTCAGGGTTCTTTACAAAGAGCAGCCCCTCCTGAGAGCCTCGGTCTCCGTCTCCAGCTGCAGCTGAGTGACAATGGCGTCATCGGTGACCTTTCAGAGCCCACTGATGTCACTCTCCACAGACTGGCACACAGCCAGCTCCATCTCATACTTGACTCTGAAGTCGTCAGCAGCAAGATGGGCAGCGTCAATCTGCAGAGCAAAGCGGGCATTGTCCACAGAACTGCAAAGGTCTGAGCCCTCGGGTCCTTGATGGTCTTGAAATGACGTCCCTAGTCTCTGACCTGGGCCCTTCTTCTCCAGGTGTTCCCAGATTTTTTCTCTCCAGCCTCCAATATCAGCCTCCAGGACCCTCTCCCTCCCAGGCAGAAGGCTGGGTGGTCACTCAGGCATTGCCTAGTCTCACTTCGGACGCCCCCTACGCCCACCAGACCCCCCGCCATCCCTGCAACCAGGGGCCCGCACGCTGGTGGAGTGAGACAGGGAGATCCGGGAGCCTGAGCCCCCGGCACCTGCGCGGACACCAGCCGCACTGCTGGCCTCCGGCCCGGTGACCGAGCGACTGCACGGACCCCAGGGTCCAGCGGCGGGTGGAGAAGCTGGAGCAGGTGCCCAGAAACACGTTGCTCAGGGAGGGAGGGGAGAGGCCAAGACTCAGGCACGGGCGGCTCCCACGACCAAATCTGCTGTCAGTAATCACCGGGACGGAGCTATCACCCTGTCTCTGGTCCCCGAGCGGGACCAGAAAATGCCCACTGCACAGGGGGAAGGGATGGGGAGGAGGAGGGACAGCAGCAGCCTGACCAGGACATGGCCAAGATCATAGGCGGCACCTCGCAGGGCTGTCTGGGGGGAGAGTGAGTTACTGAGATCTTGGGAACCTGTGGACCTGGGGGAGCTTGGGGCGGCCAGAGGTCCAGGACCACACTGAGACTTCTTGCTGGAGGACCTGGGTGGATGGAGGCTGAGACGTGAGGAAAACAAAGAAGCAGGTGTCAGTGGTTGGGAGAGAAAGCAAGGTGCCCCAGGGACGAGGCGCATGGGCAGCCAAGACCCCGGCCACCTCTCCCTCGGCCAGCTCCCCAACATAAGGCCCTCATGGCCTGACGCGGGGCACCTGGCCACCCAGCCCATTGGCGACGCTGTGCCAGGCGGCGCACCCTGTGCCCTGGCAGGCTAGGAAAGAGCCAACAGGCCCGCCCTTCCAGCGCCGACTGACCATCTTGGGACGCTGACGGAGGACGGTGTGCGGCTGAGCGTGAGGCTGAGCACGCACTGGGTGGGACCCCGGTGGGGCGACCACCAGGCGGGAAGGCACGCTCACATCCTGTAGCTGCTGTGACAAAACCCCACTCCCTGAGCGGCTCAAAACAACAGAAATCTTGCTTTGGCTGGTGTGGCTCAGTGGACTGAGCGCAGGCTGCAGATCAAAGGGTCGCCCGTTCGATTTCCAGTCGGGGCACATGCCTGGGTTGCGGGCCAGGTCCCCAGTGGGGGCCACATGAGAGGCAACTGCACATTGATGTTTCTCTCCCTCTCTATCTCTCTCCCTTCCATTCTGTCTAAAACCGAAAAAATAAATTCTTAAAAAAAAAAAACAAAAAAAAATAAAAACAGAAATCGCTTCCCTCACAGTTCTGGAGGCAGAGATCCAAAATCCAGGGGAGAGAGGTTCAGGGGAAAACCCTCCTCGACTCCCCCCACTTCAGGGGCCACCCTCAGGCGCCTCTTGGCTGTGGCCCCTCACCCCAGTCCCGCCTCTGTCATCACACGACCGCCTGTGTCTCCCCTCTTCTTGTGAGGGGCCCAGCCATCACGCCGAGGCCCCCTCTCTCCAACGTCTGAGGTCCTTAACTAACCACATCTGTAGAAGACCTGTTGCCACAACAGGCCACTCTCTGTGGTTCTGGATGAGCACGAATCTGGGGGACACACTGTTCATCCCCCTCCAGAAGGAATGAGGTGGGACTGGGGAGGAAGCCTCCGAGCCCAGAGGAATTCAAAGGAGGAAAAGCAAGCCCCAGCAGCACACCGGATGTCAGGGCAGAAGGAGAAGTCTGCAGGGACAGGCCGGCTCCAGGGCTGGGCTGCGGGAGGTGCGGAAGCAGTGCCTGGGAACCGGGGCAAAGGTTGGCCGGAGGCTGCGGTCCGGGCGGCAGCCGCCCAGAGTGGCTGCTCAAGGCCCGGGAAGCGGTGAGTGTGCAGACCAGGCCGGAACAGCCCTTGGAAGGGCCCCGGGATCCACCCAGAGAAGCGCAGGCAAGAAAGTATCCAGGGGCATCGGAACAGAGGCCACCTCCCGTGGAACCCCTGGCGCAGCCCCGTGGGGAGCTAACTCCACCTCCCCCCACCGAGGGGCCCTCACCCTCTGTCTAAGCAAATGCACTGAGCTACAGGAACCCATGTGGGTAAATCTCAGAGGGGGGAGACAAAGCAAAGAGTGGCAGCAGAAGCCCCCGACCCACGACGCCATGTGCCTGTTGTGCTCAGGATGAGACTTTCTGTCCCCAGCACACAGCAGAGGCATGGCCCCAGGGACCTGCTCTAAACTCACACTCGAGGTCACCTCAGCAGGAACAGGCGGCACCTGGGGGGCCACCCAGGGGGGCTCGGGCTGTCCCCGGCACCGATTTCTAAAGCAGGATGGGGTGGCGCACAGGCATTTCACTTTATTCTTTACATGTGTATTTGTCTAACAATTTTTTTTTAAGGAGGCAGAAAATGAGTGAGCTTGTCAAAAGGGTGACGTGGGTGTGGTCTGGGCGGAGGGACTGTGGCTCATGCCAGAAACTGCCGCCCCTGGCCTGCTCCCACACACGGCCTGGGGAGCCCGACAGTCACGGGGGAGCACGTGTGTGACGCGGCCCCTTCCCAAGGACCCCGCCACGGACCAGGTCTTAGCTGAGAGGAGGCAGGGATTCGAGGCGGGGGCCAGGAAGACAGGAAAGGGTGTCTAGGCCGAGCCCACAGGGCGCCTGGGAGAGGATTTCGTGTGTCAGCAGGCGGTCCTGAGCGAAACCCAGATCACCAGTCTCGGGCTTTGGCAAATTACGCGTTAGGCTTCCAAGCGGGGCCATGGGCACAGCAGCCAAGTGCTGACCACGCAGAACTGGCCGCTCTGAGCGCAGGGCAGCGGCCCGAGGAGGCCGTGTCCATTCAGCCGGCCTCCTGAGACGTCACTTCCAAAGCGCCGGGCCTCCCCCCAGCCCGTCACTCGGAGGCAGCCCAGGACCCAGCCCCCAGGGGAGACGGAGGGAGACGGAGAGGCAGCCCGTGGCAGAGGCCACCGGCCCCAGAGGGAAGCTCTCAGACACGCAGCAGCAGCTGGGCAGTTCAGTGGTCAGTCGCCCGACACGGCTGAGGGGGGCGGGGATCCTGCTTAACCAACGTGTGAATCATCCACCGGCCCAGGGGTGCTGCCAGCTGGTGGTCACCGCTCTCTCCCCACACCCGGCCCCACCTGACCCCCAGAGGGGCTGCACACACGCACGCACGGACACCAAAGCCCGCATGTCCCACGCCACCGCACGTCACCCCCACCCCCACCTCCTGCATAGTGCTGCCCCTCGGCCACCCCACGGGTCTGGGGGCACCCAGCCCACCAGCGGGTGGCGCCTGTGGAGGGCAGACATGGGGGAGGTCTGCGCTGGCCCTGGGGGGAGGCTCAAGACCACTGCATACGGAACTCCGGGGTCCCGGGCAGTCGGCATGGTCGGGAACTGTCAGATTCCCCAGCCACTAGCCACGTGTACGTTAAAAATAAATCAGTTAGATAATTCTACACAAGTCAATGAATAAATGACATGAACTTAACAACACACACTTCAGGTGCTCGACAGTCACCTGTGGACAGGGGCCACCGCACTGGACGGGACAGGTGTGGCTGTTTCCCTGCCACAGACAGTCGCCCGGACAGGGCTGGGCTAGCGGGCGGGAGGTGGGCCCAGTGGCATGTCCCCTCCTCTAGAACGGCCGCTGCCCATTCGGTCACCACGCCGGCCCCTCCCTGGGGCCCGGCACCCAGCAGGCCCTCGGCATACTTCTGCTGTCCTCGGGAGCTGGCTGGGTCCTGGGGGAGGCAAGTCCCTGCGTCTCTGGGCCCCAGCGCGCTGTGAAAAGAGACCACTAGAAGGAGCGCAAGCCCCGGGCCTGGCTGCTGGGCGTGACGGCCCAGACCAGGGCGGGCTCCTGGGGTGGCCACGGGGGTCCGGTCAGGGGCGTGGTGCGGGGAAGCTGTGCACACTCAGCCCGGGGCCGAGGGTCAGCGGCGGGGCCCTGGAGCCCCTCCGCCCCCTGCCTGCCCGGGCTGGGCCCCGAGGTTGGCAGAGGCCCTTCTGAGCGCGGAGTGTTAACACCTGCACCAGACCAATGAAGGGGGTCAAGGCTGAGCAAGCCACATACCTGGGCCGGTCGAGTCACCAAGCTTCCGGAGGCGACCGCTCGATGTCCGTGTGACCCCTAAAGACAAAGGCAGAGTGCAAAGGTCACATGAGGCCTCTGGGAGGGGGCTAACATTGGGCAAACCCTTGCCCCCATCCTGCCAGGGCTCCAGAACCAGGAAGTGGTCCCTTGTGAGGCCACCGGCCCTAGTCCTCCGAGGTGACACCTGGACCCAGCAGCCACCTGCAGTGACAGCCACCACCACCTGGCTGCTGGCTGGGCCCTGGGCCAAAGCCTTCACACACGTTTTCCCACTGAGCCCTCCCTTCCCCGTGCTGCAGAGGAGGGAGCTGAGTCTCCATGGGGTTGTCCGAAGCTGCACAGCTTCGAGGAGCTGAGGCCAGAATAAACCCAAGTTCATCAAACTGTACATCTGGGGCTGGTTCAAGTGTGCCAGGCCACGGGGACTGCAGGGTGGGGAGAGGAGGTGGCACTCAGGCCGTACCCCTGGTGTGACCCTGTCCACCTCTCTTCTGACAGGGTTTCCTGGGACAGGGTCTGCAACTCAGGGCAGCAGGCAGCGGGGGATGGGCCGGGGAAGGAAGAGCTGTCCTCTCCCACGCCCCGGAGGGGACGAGAACAGAGCCCAGGTCAGCGGGGCCTCACGCTGCCTGGCTCCCTCCCCACACACACCCCTCGGCCCCGCGCCCCGTCCTTGGAGAGGCTTACAGCCGGCAAGCCCCGACGTGAAGGGATTTGCTGAGGTGCTCAGCCAAGTCCACCGGAGAGGAGCCAGGGCAGGGGCAGCAGGTGGCTGCTGCAGCCCTGCCAGGTGGTGTGCTCTGCACCGGGCTGTGCCGCCCAGACAACCGGGCCGTCCTGCAGAGAGCGGCAGGGACGCCCAGGCGGGCCCAGCGGAGGCCGAACAGACAGCAAGACACGCAGGAGAGGAGCCTGATACTCAGGGGGACAGTCGGGGGGTCAACACTAGCTGCAGCACCGCCTCCTGACACCCCCAGCAGGCTGGGGTCAGAGGTCCCGGCTTCTCCCCCGCAGTCCTCCAGAGGGGCTCTCGTGACAGTCATTCACTCACTCATTCATTCCCTCATTCATTCCACAACATGATCCAAAACTGGGACCAACTGAAGGCAGCCAGCAATGTGCCACAGGCTCTGGAGCCCCAGGCAGGGGCGAAAAGCCCACCAGGGACCCAGCTGGCCGATGAGGAGGGCCGGGGGACCCTGTGCAGGCACAGCCACGTCCCCTGGCCAGGGACCAGGGACGTCCATGGGCTTCACGTCCACGTTCCCACTCACTCCACCCGACAGCCCTGGGGGGCAGGGGCCGCCACCCCCATTTCGCAGACGGGGGAGCGAGGTGGGGAAACCCCCCAGCCCGGCCCCAGCCGCCCGGGGCGTGTCGGCCTGACTGGACCACAGGGGCTGGGTATTTGGGAGCATTTTCTCTGGGTGTGTCTGCGAGGGTGTGTCTGGGTGAGCTGAGCACGTGACTGAGCTGACTGAGTAAAGCACGTTGTCCCCCCCAACGAGGCAGGGCTCTCCCACCCACCGAGGACCCGAACAGCACGGCAGGCGGCGGGAGCAGGGGACACCTCTCTGCCGGACAGGAACACGGCCTCCTCCTGCCCACGGGAGAGACTGACACCACCGCCTCCCCGGTCCCGGGACTTCACACTGGGCTTGCCTAGGTGCCCAGCGCAGCTGGCAGGCGGTGGGACTCCTCGCCTGCATCATCACACGAGCTACTCCCCCATAATAAACCACTTTATCAGTTTCCCTCTCCATCTTGCCTCTCGGTTCTGTTCTCTGGAGAACCCTGGCTGATACAGTGACCACACACGGCAGAGAGAACAGCAGCCCCGCCTGGGCGGGCCCCCGACTCTGAGGACATGTCTGCTCACTGCCAAGTGATGAAAACTCCATCCCTCCCGGGGGTCTGACCAGAGGCAGGGATCCCAGGCGGAGGCAAGGCCACGGCTACAGGCCTGTGGGGGCGGGAGTGGCCAGCACCTTGCTCCCAGGACAGACGGCCCCCTTAAGGCCCCAACAGGGCTGCCCCAGGCTGGGAAGAGAGGACAGCACTGGTCCTGGGGCCACTGAGAGGCCAGAGGAGTGGGCCTGGGCATCCCAGCCCCCGCAGGCCTCACGTCTACGGGGCTCTGACCCGCCTCCCTGCACCTCAGTGGGAGCTGCATGGGGTGAATGAAACCTGGGATTTACCGTCATCTGTCGCCACCCACACTCACACCATGAGCTACTCAGAGGCCAGCTGTCTGGGCGAGGAGGGACACCGGGGGCCAGCAGCTGCGGCCGAGAGCGCACAGACCCCAGGACGGAAAAGGTCCCTGTTTCCCGCCCAACATTCCCGCTGCACTCGCCCAGCCAGCTGACCGACACCCAGCGGTGCCCCCACCCCAGACAATGGCAAGAACGGAGAGGATCTGTTCAGGTTGTTTGCGCCCCTCCCAGCCCCCTAGGCGTCTGATCCCCAGGAACCAGCTGGGCTCCTGCCTTCCCAAACAGGGCGGGGCGATGGGCGTGAGGCCGACAGCTTCCGTCCCCCCATTTCCCCGGGGTGAGTGTTTCTCTGATTTACACCGTCTACTTTTCCCAAACACACAGCTGACCCCAGGGGGCCCCAGGTACAGAGTGGGCAGAGGGCGTGCTCCCCACTAACGAAGGAGGACAGGTGTGGCCAAGTGCCTGCACCTAACACGCGCTCACCCCCGAGGGACCCGGGCCGAGGGCCACGGAGATGCCGTCCGTCCCCAGAGCCGGCGGGGCGGGCCCGCACCCGAGACCGAGCCTGGGGCAGCGGCAGCTGGAAAAGTCTCCAAGACATCCAACAGCCCCGCTGGTCCAGCTGAGAATTGAGTTATTTTTATGTGCTTTTAAAATAAAACATATTCGGAAAGAGAGGAGACGACGTGGAACTCGGCTGCCTGGCGTTGCCCCGACCAATCTACCGGAGTTCTCAGAGGCCCAGGAGGCAGGAGGGTCTGGAGCCAGACGAACCGCGTCGGTCCCAGACCTCGGTGAGCGCTGGCGGCGGCCCGGCAGCGGCCCCTTCCTGCGCCTCAGCTTTGCCGTCTGCAGGATGGGCCGGAGGCTGTACTCACTGGTGACCGAGATTAAACGAGGACACACATTGTAGGCACAATGCCTGGCACAAAATACACACTCAAAAGATGACTTTAGTATCATTATTAGTGTATTCGTTTTCAGTGGCATTATTACTACTCATACTCAGCCGCCGCCATGCCAGCCGGGCCAGGGATCGGTAAGTAGGAATGAACAGCGTGGCTGCCTGTGCTGATGCATTCTAACCAAACGTGAGCTCCGACCAGGGCACCTGGCACGGGACGGCGGGGACACTGCCACACCGAGGAAGACTGCCAGCACTCTGACCCTCCCAGCTGAGGGGAATCAGAGAGCTGGCGGCCTGCAGGGCAGACGACACATCGGATGAAGGGGGCGGGGGCAGTGTCCCAAATCCAGAAGAGGTAACAGTCAGGCGTGGGGAGCTCGGAACCCTGGGCTCTGCAGACCTGGCCGCCCCAGGAACTCCGCGCCTGATGTCTGCTCACCTAGGCCAGGGCAGAGCCATCCTGGAACATTTCATATGTTGAGGCCACGAGACCCAAATACACGTCAGAAGACGTGGAGCGAAGGACAAGAGAGGCATGAACGTTGGGACTCACGGCTGGTCGGCATCCCGGGCAGAAGGGAAAGGCCGCATTCAAAAGCAGGACAGAGATTCAGACAAGGTGGGGCCCCTTGGTCCTCAAAAGAAGGCGGGCGACCCCGGGGCGCCCCGGGAAGAAGCATCTGCCTTGTAGATCCAGCACCCGGAGGACGCAGCCGCCCGCAGCCAGATGGAGGAGCCCTCTCCCAGGTACACTGCCTGGTGCCCTCCCCGCCCCCCCATCACAGCCCCCCCAGGCACAGCCCCCCCATCACAGCCCCACCAGGCACAGCAGACAGGACCTGGCCCACGTCTTGGCACCTGCTGGCCTGTGACGTGGGTTGTCCCTGTGCATATAGTTTGGGGACCCAGGTCAGGAGAGAGAAGGATTCAGTAGGTGTAAAGGCCTTTTATTTTTGCTCCTTTCAACCTGGGGTTGGTGACGGAACGTGGTGGGGGGCAGGCTGAGAGGGTCCCGTGGCCCCGACACGCGGAGCAGACCCTCGGGCCTGCTCGGACTGGCATGCTGCCACGCACACGCCTGTCCTCGGGGCCACGGAGCCCCTGTCAGCACCCGTGACCCCTGTCCCCAGCCCCTCTGGTGTCTCCCACAGCCCAGACATCTGAACCCGAGGAGGGGGGCAGGGCAGGAAGCGGCCCGTCCCTAGGGGAGGGTGACACAGATACACACACACACCAGTTCGCTCTGCACCAACAATGAGTGGGGCCGGGCAGTCCTTCCTGTCGTCAACAAGTCCCACTGTCCCCGAGGGGGCCCCGTGGGGAGGCCCTGAGAACACTCCTGTGCACACATCCATTTTCACTGGCAAGCCCTTATCTGCAGACAAGAATCTGTCCTCAGCATTTTTTGTAAAACTCGTGAGACAGCCCCTCAGGACCTGCCTCTCTCGGCCGCCCCTTCCCCTCTGAGCCCAGGATGGTGGGGCCCCAGGACACACCTCTTCACCCCCCTTCTTCCCCAGCAGACAGTCTGCTCACAGAAGCTGTGAAGGCCTGGATCAAAGTCAAGGGCTTCAGGTGGGGAGTGAAATTCCACGCTTATCTTCAGAGGAACCTGAGATAAGGAGATATGCCTCCTCCTGCCTCCACTCTCTGCCCTTGGCCTCTGCTCCCCTGGAGGTGTGCAACGGGGAGGCGGAGACAGACCTTCCCGTGATGCCCCAAGTTCCGGCCCCCAGTGCAGGGCCACCTGTCCCCACCCTCAAAGCTGGCAGATGGGGCTGTGGATTCAAGGAACTGCAACTTATTCATCCACAAAGTGAGGAATTCCTTTGCCTTGTGAAGGAGCAATTCCTGCAAAAGACTAAATACTGCAGTGAGTTTTGGTTTCAGCAAAGCCTGGGGCCTGGAGGCCAGGGCTCCCAGCCCCTCTCTGCCACCTGCCCTGACCTGCCTGTCGTTCCCTCTGCCAGGTGGAGGGGTTGCTTCCAGCCCACCAGCCCTGTGAGAAGCCGCTGCCCCATACAAAAAGCCAACCAGAAGAGGGGCTGCTGGCTCTGGTGCAGCACCCGTGGCCTCTGTCTAGGTTCAGGCAGGGGTCGGGGCCAGGGCCGGGGCCCAGCTACAGGGCTGGGAGCTGGCGGAGGCCGGGGCAGCGCCACGTCCTGGGCGAGGGCTGTGTGTGTGTGGAGGGAAGAGTGGGCTGCAAACCCCCCTCCGCTCTTCGTGCATCTCAGGCGAGTCCCGAGTCTCCTGCAGGACGCAGGTTCTGAGAACCCTTACTGAGCATCTCACTCTGTGGGAGGAGCAGGGCCTAGCCGCTCCGTCGGGGGCTCCCACAGCCCAGGGAGGGGCCGGCTCTGGTTCCTGCCCACAGGCCCACAGGTCGGGAAGTAGACAGCAGGTGCAGCACCACCGGATGGCCAAGTCCAACATGGGACAGCAGTGCTGAGCTAGGACCCACAGAGCCCCTTCCTGGAACAGTCAGTCGGACACCTGGGCTCTGGGTCCCACCGACACTCAGTTAAATCTGCATTTCAGATCAACGACGGGTACATTTCAAGCGCGAGGACACCCCTCCATTCCTCAGCCCTCCCAGGCTCGCCTGTGGCTGGCGGAAGGGCCGAGGTCTGCAGGCCGAGGTCTGGGGGCCCTGGTCTGCAGGTACAGAGCTGGGTTCAGCCAATGGGAGGCTTCGCAGGAGAAAAAGGTGGGAGCAGGAGAAGAACTGGGCCGGCCTTTCCCCGCTCTCCACCTTGGAAGGCTCCACCAGGAGCAGGCTCTGTCTCTCCTGTCACTGTTCCCGCCCTGGTAGGCTCGCCTCTGCCCAGGCTCCCATCAGGTGAATCTGGTCCTTGGACTCCAGGACATGACTTCCCCCTTCTGACCCTCTGACCCTCTGACCCATGGGACTGGCTTCCCGCCACTCCCCCCGAAGGTCATCTCCTGGAAGTTAAGGAGCCCGGAGCTCCAGGGCCCTTGGCTGGAAGGCGCCCTTTCAAGGCGCGGAGAAGGGCCCTAGCCACCCGGTCAAACGGTCCAACGTTTTTGCAACATTTGCAAAAGGGAAATATTTAAACTGCAATCAGTTAAGACCATTATTTCTGCTCCAAGCTCCCCCGGATCAGGTGCCACCGGAAGTGTGATAGGCACCTGGGTGCCCCTGCTCAGGAGCCGTCAAACAGGAAAGGGACTCCGCTGGGTGACATTTATGTCGTTCACAGTCACTTCCACGCAGATGCATGACCGCTGGCCACCCCAGTGTGGAAGTCCAGGAAAAACACTCCGTCCACCCACGGTTCCGAATCTATCGACTGCGCAGACTCAGAAGGGATCAGACATGAACTTGTCCTGAAAAAACGAGGGCAGTTGGGGGGATGGAGGGGGGCAAGGTTTGACATGGACGGAGCCGGAAGCTGCGCTGCAAGAAACTGTTCCAGTCACCAGACATCAAGCAGTAAGCAGAGAATCCAATTCTCTTCAACATCGACCAAAACCACCAAGTATCTCTGGTCAGAAATAAAGGCAACATTGTATCACGTGCAGTTACAGTTGCCCCACGCTTTTCTATGCCTTTCTTGACGGGAATCACACAATTTATCGGAATTCTCGTGCTCGTGGAGCAAAACAGCGTCACAGTCCCACAAACCCCCATTGGAAGTCACAGTTTTTCACGCATCTTAACTACCAAAAACAGAAAATAAATTCTGATCAACCAGAAAGATGAATTAACTTTCTGTTTTCTCGAAAATGATCTCAGAAAGTCATCAGATGAAGACGTGATCAAAGCGTCTGCACCCAGAAGTGCAGGGAAAAGTAGCTTTGCAGACAGGAGAGGCAGTTCATTGATTTTTAAAAAGTGTTATTTTTCTGGATTGCGTGATGCTTATGATATTGGCCTCCTGTTTAAAATGGGTAATTTGGCCCTGGCCAGTGTGGCTGAGTGGGCTGAGCATCGTCCCACAAACCGAAAGGTCACAGGTTCAATTCCCTGTCAGGGAACATGCCTGGGTTGTGGGTTCGGTCCCTGGACGGGGCGTGTACGAAAGGCAACCAATCGATGTTTCTCTCTCACATCGATGTTTCTCTCCCTCTCTTCCTCCTTCCCTTCCCCTCTCTCTAAAATCAATAAGCATGTCCTTGGGTGAGGATTTTTTTTAAAAAGTATAATTTGCTGTTATGTCTTTTCTCATTCAGAACAAGCAATCATGCTTGTACCTTTAAAGAGTCGAGGGAGCCCCTCCCGGCTCTGCCCCCAGGCCCCCATGGGTCCGGTCTGGCTTCTCTCCTCCCGTCAGCTGTTTATCGCATTGCCCCCATTTAGGTCCTGAGTTCTGAACCCTCCAGTGGTGTTTCCCGGACAGACCCGACGCACATGCCACGAATAAACCCCACCCGTGAGAAGGACGAGCAGCCCCACAGAGAAGGGCCGCGGCCCGCAGGCCTGTGGCTGACGGGGAGGACGGGGGGGCGATGGGGAGCTGCTGACTGCAGCCGAAAGGAGCAGGAGGAGGTGAGTCCGGGACAGGAGGAAAGGCTGCATCTGTCTTGGATGGCCCCCGGTCCCCAAGGTCGACGAGAGGCGCCACTCCACCTTTCGGTGGCTGTCGGACTGGAGCACAAATATGCACCACAGAGAGAGGCGGGGTCAGGGACGGGGTAGAGAGGCCCTGGAGGGCTGACTGGGAAGATGGCAAGAGAAAGCAGATGGAGACCACAGGAGGTGGGGGGGGGGGGCGGACATGCAGCACCCCCGACGGACCTGTGGGGCCTGCGGGTCCCAGAACTCAACCAGGCAACAGAACCCCTGATCACCAGCAGAGGTGGCCGGTCACCTGGGGCAACCAGGGGATTCGGGCTGGCCCAAGGAAACAGAGACACCTCCTAGGGGACATCTCTAGAGGCCAAAGAAGGGACAGAGGGAAGGAGCGTCTGGGCAGAGTGCCGGCCCTGCACACCTGTCAGAGAGAAGAACCGACAGCTGTCGGAAGGGGGGCTGATGTTTTCAGCGACTGGGAGCCCTGGGACATCTCCATGGCGATGAGCGCTGGGAGAACTGGCCAATGGCACATTCCGTTTGTTAAATCACTTCCGAACACGCCGCAGCAGAAGCCTGCCTGGGTTTGGGGGCAGTGCCAGGGATGCTGGGAAAGGGAGTCACTGTGAGCAGTATTTTATTAAATTAGTTACCTGGAAACATGACCAGTGCCCAACCAGCCCATGCCCCACCACGGAGAGCTCGGCTGCTGTCACGTCAGCCGCACCGCAGCCTTGACTTGGGGTCACGGGGCCACGGCACCGAGGACGAGGGCCAAGGTCGAGCAGGCCGGTCAAGAGCGCTGGTAAGAGGTCAGTTAAGTAAATCAAGGAACAGCCACTCTGAAGGGCCATTCAAGTTGTAATTCTGGAATCCACGCATGAGATCCGGTTTCAAGCAAAAGAACAGAATTAAAAACGAGTTCCAGAGGGAACGGCAACTCTGAACGTATGTTACGGACCTTCGGTGACAAAATCGAATGCCGCGTGGGGAGACGGGGGCTGGGGGAGCCTGGAAGCCGCCTCAGAGCCACGGGCCGGAGGGTTTCTCCTTCCATCTCCTGCTCACGCCGCTGGGCTGGGAGTGACGAACGAGACCGACAACCGAAACAAAAGCAAAAGGGAGGGAAGAGGCACAAGTGTATTTTAGAAAGCTTTCCTTAAAAAAACAAATACAGTAAAGCAGAGGTCTGGCAGCTGAAGTGTCCACCCCCAGCGACCAGGCTGGCACCAGCGTCCAGAGCGACTCACTCCCCAGGGCGGAGGGTTTGCCACACCTCGGGCCCCTAACACCAGAGGCAGCTCCACGCCAGCGCAGAGAAGGAACCCACCAGCTCCGCCTCTCCGGCCCATGCCGCCACGGCCGGCGCCGGCGGGTGCCCTCCACCGCCTGGTGTCCCCACAGTGTCTTCACGGGGTCATCTCTGACAAGGACCCCAGCCCTAACCCTCAACACACACGCTTGGCCCTGTGGCCACGGAACCATCCCCCAAGTCCCTCCGGGTTGGTCGGCCCAGGCTGGAAGACAACAGGGTTTGGATTTAACCCACTTCCCCGCGGCTCGGATTACAGGAGAGCTATTCCCCCTCTGGGATCTGGGATCTGATCCTGTGGAAACAGGGGGCCCGGTCCATGGGGAGTCTGCAAGAGCCCCAGGACACAGGTCGGACGCGCCAGACGGACAAGCCCAGAGCGGCCGGCCAGCTCGCCTCCGCCCAGCCCTTCCTGGTAACCCCACTCGCCGTGAGCCACCTCCAACCTGGGCAGACACTCAGGGCTGCTAGCACTTCAGCTGCTGCCCCAACATGCCAGGCCTGGCCAGGACAAGTGGCCCAGGCTCAGCGGCCATGGCCGGCCCCCTGGCTCCCGGGTGCAGCCTTGGGGTGGGGCCCAGAGGGTCCCCAGCATAGCCTAGGCTCCCCACACACCTCTTAGGCTTCTGGGGAGGAGCAAGGCCTTCTAGGAGCCAGGAAGAGGGCAGTGCCCCCACCCTCCGACCCTATCCATCTTGGGAAAGAACGGCTCCAAGGGAGAGCAAGACAGAGGCCCTTCTGGCCCTCGTCACCCCCACCCAGCGCTTCGAGGGGCCCTTGGGAAGCTGGGCCCCCACGGGCAGGTCAGAGGGGCCATTCACCCCTCCTCTTCCCCCATACAAAAGGCTGCTGGAGGCCTCAGGCCAGTGTCCCTCGGAGGATGACTGAGGACTTGCATTCCTGCCACAAAGGCAGGCAGCCTGGGCCCCTGAGATCCATGGGCTTACTCTGCCTGCTGCCGCCCCTCTTCCTGTCCGGGAGGCTCCCAGCGGTCACGCTTCGGAGAACCAGGTCAGATGAGGCCCAGAACAAAGCTCGGCTGTCGCACAGCTTCCAAGAGGCCACCGGCGGCAGGATGCCCAGGAGCCGCCCCTGTGCCGGGAACGGCTCGATGCCCCCTTCACCCCGACTGCAAATAGACCCGGGCCCTGGGCGGGACTAGAGATAAGGCAGAGAGAAGTGGGGCTGGGAACGGAGCCATGCTCAGCCCTGCAGGCCCAAGGCCGTGCCGTCCTCCTGGGCTGTGCTGAGAGCAGCCAGGTGCAGGGCGGGCACCGGCGCCTGGGCACCCCAGCTCCACAGGGCTGCTGCCGCAAAGTCTGCTGGCCCCAGGGCCCCAGGCCCGACTCTGGTACCCTTGCCCCCTCCCCAGGGCCCTGTGCCCAGCAGGACAGACTTCCTTCAATCTGTGCTTCTGGACCAGCTGCCCTCTGGCAGCCAGGGTCGCGCCAGCAGACCCAGTCCCAGCAGGGCGGGGACTGTGACCATGTGTGCTCTGTGGTGGTCCCCAGAGGGCTTCAACTCACCCCTTGTACCTACAGATGCCTCATAAATCCCCTGGCAACGCCCAGACTGCGGGCGTTCCAAGGCCATCGCTCCGACAAGCAGAGGCAGAGGACCCGGCCTGTCACCTCCTTCCCCGCCCAAACGCTCCCGCTCCTCAAGGCCCAGGGCCTCTCTCCGCAGCCCTCCCCTCCCCCAAGGCCTCCCGCTGGACCCACCCAGGAGCTGGCGCTCCTCAGGCCCCGAGGCTGGCCCCTGCACGCTGTGTGCTGAACCTTCCCTATCAAGTACATCTTAAGCAAACTGCAGGGCCCACGCAACGCTGCCCATGGACAAACAGCAGGAAACAAAGTCCAGCCCCCAGGTCCCACCCGCGGGTGCCTGGCAGCCCAAGGAGACGGTCGGTGGGAGAAGGGAAGAGCCTCTTCCTGCTATTGGGGCCCTCGGTCCTCAGGTGAGATGTCCTCTGACTTGCACCTGGACATGGACTCCAGACCACTGCTCCTGAATGGCCACCCCATGTCCCCTCTGCACCGGGCCTGGCTTGCACACACGGGGGTCCTGGGAAGAATGTGGGCTGCCTCAAACTCAGGTGAACGGCGAGGTGCTTGCACCCGACTCTCAGACCCCACTCTGGGCAGGCTGGGGAGAGGCTGGTGGGCAGGCGGCTGCGGTCCGGGGTGAGCAGGATGGCCTGAGGGTGCCACCTGTTCTGCAATGGGCCGGGCAGAGGGCAGGCTCCAGGCCCCGGGCGCAGCCAGCTCTCCCAGAATCGAAGGCGGGTGGCGCAGGGGTCCATAAGGGTGCATGACCCTGGGCGTGAGTCCAGCAGAGCCACAGGCTTCCTGCACGAGGTGGCTCCTTCTCTCCACCCAGGTCCCCTGCACAAGCCAGAGCAAGCAGGCTTGGACATGAGAGGACAAGAGGCAATGAGAAGGGATGTGGGTGGGGGCAGAGAGGGGGGCAAAGAAGAGGAAGAAGCCCTGCCTTCGCAACCTAGGGGAGTCAGCTCCCTGGGGAAGTTCCTCTTCCTTCCCAGAAGTCAGCTCCTGAAGCGCCAGTGGGGGGAGGTGGATGAGCAGGGGCATCACAGTCCCCTGGGTGCTGCCTCCGGCCCTGCCCTGGCCTCTGGAGAGGTCACCCCGGCCCAGAGCTGTGTGACCTTTGGTAGGCCAGGTACCCCTTTGATGGCCCAGGTACCCCCCTGGGAATCTCCTGAAAGCCACAAAAGGTCTCAGAATAATTCTCATGAGCACACACAGACCCGCCCCTGCCCCCATTTCTGTGGCTCCCCGGCCCCAGTTAAGTGTCCCCTGTGCCAATAGGGATTCCCGGGGGGGTCAGGGACACTGAAGGGCAAGCTTTGTGTGACCCAGCACACACAGCGAGAAGCCCCAAACTGAGAACACCAGAGAACCGGAGGGGCGGGGCCTGAGGCCTGCTCCCACCCCACGGAGCTGGGGGAGAGGCCAACCACACTCCCGGCCCCCAAGCCGGCTCAGGTGCGGGAAGGGCGCCAGCAGCTCCCGGGCATCCTGGCGAACGGGGTGGCACAGAGCCTCCACATCCTTCCGGCCGCCGCTGAGGGTGCGGACGACGGCAGCTACTAGGGCACAGAGCAGGCCTTTCTCAGCCTTCCGGGAGGGGCCCGTTCATCTTCACAGCCAGTTAGCACAGTCCCTGCTTAACGGCTGAGACAGACGCACGAGACAAACACCTCGCCCCACGGCCAGGAGGTGCGCCCCTAAAACCCAACCCCAGGAGTCCCCACAACCTGGGTCGCACTGCCTGCTGACTGCCACTATGAGCGCCTCCCAGTGGGAGCGACAGGTGAGGCGGATCCAGGAAAAGCCCGCCCTCGCGTCTGGTGGCCACCTGGGCCTTTGCTTGGTCCCCGCCTGGAAAGATCCTTTTTATTCTCCCCCTCCTCAAAATGTCCCATTCCTCAAGGCCAGTCCAACCTCGCCTCCCCCCAAAACCCCCAGCAGGCCCACACCCCTCCTTCCCGGGCTCTCCGAAGCACCTGCAGCCCTTGCTGCCCAGGAGGAAGGGGTGTGAAGCAGCCACTGCCTCGTGGGCGTTCCCTGCGAGCAAAGACCACGCTGTGGCCGTGGCTGTGGCTGCACGTGGCCAACGCACAGTGTGTGCTCGATGAGTGTGTATAGGCCCAGGCACTGGGTCCCCCTCAGAGATATTTTTAAATGTCCCTCTTTGCAGAGACGCAGGAGCACTCACATCAGCTCTGTGAGGACCGTATAGTTACGCAGCTCATTTTCGAGCCGTAAATAGGTCCGGAAACAGTATCCCACCCACCCAGGTGAAAAACAAAAGCCCTCCTGGGGGTCCTTGGGTTCCCAGTGCAGAGTTGTAACGCCGCGTGCCGCTTTCTCTCATTTGGAAAAATTTCCCTCACATGGCGCTGAGGCTTGGCAGGGGCCAGTCCGCCCGCCTTCTGCAAAGTGTCCCTCCTCGGACGGGGGCACCGACAGAACTGGAGTACGCGCAGGAGGAGGCCAAGAGCCCTCCAGCCCGACCCTACACTGCAACAGGGACCCAGCATTCCTCGGCCCCCGGCCAGGAGGGGCCCGACTGGAAGTGGTCCAAGCCCTCCTTGCTCTCATGCCCCAGGGCCTCGCCCTTTCAGAAAACACAGGAGCTGGTGCCTGCTCGGCCCGTACACTCCACTTCCACCCGCTACAGAAAGACTTGTGTGTGTTTTTTTTTTACCTGGGGGAGGGAGTAGGCATCAAGGAGAGGAGACCTCAAGCCCATTCCTGAGGCCCTCTGGCATCTCAAAGTTACCCCCAGGGAAGAGCCAAGGACCTACAACCTTAGGGTGGGGGTGGGGGGCAAGCGCTCTCGCCCCCCCAGCAGGAGGTGAAGTGCAGGGAGCCCAGGGCAGGAGCAAGCCACCACGGCAGGGCCGCGGCCACACTGGCAGTGATGCCCACAACCATCTCAAGTATTTGGAGCATGCTGGGGAGGGAGGGAGGCCAAGCTCCAAACCCCAGCCTATGCCACCTGGAAGCACCATCCTCCCGCCCCCCAGCGCCACACCGGTGCGCCCCCCTGTCTGAGCTAGAGCCGAGCTCAGGGGTCTGAAGGGCCATGCTGTTTGCAGTGAGGGGTGAAGTTGAAATTCGAAGCCACTGACCCAGAAAGGTATGTTAGGGGAAGTTCTGAGTAACCGTCTCCGACCAATTACTCCTTATCACTCGTTTGGGTTCCAGAATGTGGAAAGCAGGAGACAGAAACGGCCCAAAGGGCCTCTGGAACACCAGCGAAGTCCCACGGTTCTGTCCTCTTATCAATAAGAATTAACGCACGAGTCCTTGGCAGAAAACTCACCGTCCAAATGGATTAAGGAGAGCAACTTCAAGTTCGCAGGGTAGGCAGAAAGGGGGTTCCGTTTATTATTTTACAACTGAGATGACAAAGGATCCTGGATCCTTAGAGGAAAACCACAGGAAAAAAAAAAAGAAGAAAGAATGGACATCTGAATTACCCTCCCCCTGCCCTTCCAGGAGTGGCCTCGGTTTGCCGTCTGGGAAATGGAACTTCAGCGGACCCAAGGCGAGAGGCTTACAAAGGACCCTGCGCGCATCAGGAGAGCAGGTCAGGCCTCTCCCACCTGCGTGAGGTCAAACCTACGGGCACAAGGATGGCATCTTGGGACCCAAAAGATGAACGAGTTGTCGGGCCTGGCGCTGCAGGAACTTGGCGAAGTTCCGGTCCTCCACTGGGTACAGGAATAAGTTCGCCCTAATTAAGGGCGCTGCGGCCCATGTCTCCAAGCTGGAGGCTGAACCCAAGAAAATCTTCCACTGAACGGCCCTACACACACACACACGCACACGCACACGCACGCACGCGCGGACCCGAAGTACCCTGACCCGCGGCGCCTGGAAAGTCAGCAATTCCAGCGCGAGTGCAGGGGCGGGCGCGCAGGAGGGGTAGCCCCCACAGCGACCCCACTGAGCGAGCAGGGCTGACAGAAAGCAGGGGGCCCTCGGCCAAGATCAGAAGCGGGTTCCGGCCGTGGAGGGGTCAAAGAGGGCTGGGGCGCCCGGGCTTCCCCGCCCTGGAGCCAACGGGAGCGCGTAGTCCGTCGATGGGTGCAATGCCTGGGGACCCCTCGAGCTCCCTGGGACGGAGGCTGCGTCAACCGGCCGGGCGCGAAAGCCTCACGCGCCAAAGCCTGCGCTGGGAGCTCCGGGACCCGCTCGGCTCCCGGGGCGCCGCGACCGCCGCGGCTCAGGTAAGAAGGGCTCGTCCTGGGATACCGCCCCCTCCCCGCCCCGGACGCAGCGCCCACCTGAGTACTTCTTCATGGTGCCTCCCTGGCCGCCGCTCCCAGGAAAGTGTGCGGCGCGGCCGCAGGGCGCGGGCTCCCAGGTCGCTAATCCCCGGCGGCAGTGGGAGGGCTGGGCGCGCGGAGGCAGAGGCGGCCTGGCCCCGCCCCGGCCCCGCCCCGGCCCCGCCCCGCGGAGGTGCTCGCCGAGCCCCGGGCGCTGCGCTGCGCAGCACCTGGCGGACCCGCGGGCCCGCGCGCGGCCCGGAAGGGGGCGCGTCCCCGGCGCCCTGCACGGCGTTCGCCCCGGCTCAGCCCCGCTCGTCCCCGCGGTCCCCGCGCTGCAGCGGGACGCAGGTTGCACCGACGTGGGGGTGTGGCCGTGTTGCCCGGCGCGCCAGCCGCCGCACCCATCCCCCAGGTGCCAATGGTTCGTTCCAGGGCGTCGCTGCCACTTTCCCTTTAGGAGTTGGGGCAGGGCGGGGCCCGCCAGGTGGCAGCGCGAGGAGGAGCGAGCGCAGGAAACAGCCGCGGGGCGAGGTGGTGGCGGAGCGGGCACAGCCCGGGGGTTCGGAGCCCGGCGCCGGCTTAGCGGCAGGGCAGGGCAGGGCAGGGCAGGGCAAGGCAGGGCACGCGAGGCGCCTGCCCCGCTACCTTTCCGGGAATCAAAGCAGACTGCATCGACTCCGGGGCTCGGTTCCTCACCTGTGAAATGGGTGCGTGGGACCAAATGGTAATTCCCATTCCACCTGAGAGCACGGTGCGCCTCTCCGCGCCGTTACTGTGCGCGGACCGGGCCTCCGCAAAGAGCGTCTTTCCAACGCGGATGACACCGCTGCGGCGCGAGTGTGCATTCCCACGCAAAACTTGTGCAGAAGAATCCTACTTTGGTTTCCTTACAGAAAGTTTCCAGAGTAAAATGGGGGTTTTATGCACAGGTAGAAAGTGATGGACCTTGTCTAAAGGGTGGTGTCAGAGTTTTATAGGAGCGATGCCAGAGCGCGGGCTTAGAGAATGAGTGGGGACTTGCCGGGAGCTGCGGTGATGGGGAGGCGTGGATGAGCCTCGCAGGTGTGACGTGTCGCGGAGAATGCCAAGGGGTACACACGGGGTGGGGGGTGCGGCGCTTCCAGGTTCGCCGGCCAAGGGCCCCAGATGAAGACCGGGGTGGGAAGGCGACTTGGGAAGCCACCCGAACACGCAGTAGGAGCACAACTGCCTGCCCCTGCCCGCCATTCCAAACAGCACCCAGGACACAGCAAGCAGGATTAACGGCTCCCAAACCTCTGCCCTTTCCCTCCACGTTCCCTGCTGCCTGGGGCACCTCCAACCCCTCATCTGGGACCAGAGGCTGAGGGAGGGAAGGGGCTGACAGAGGAAAGCATCCACAGGCCTGGGGAATCAGACGAATTGTGAACAGCTGTGCTTGAAGTCGGGCCATCCACCCCCCCCCCCCGCACGCACACCCCCAATTGCCACTTGCTGCAGCACATGCAAACTCTGCTCTGACCAAGCCAGAGGCTGAGCTGTGTGCCGACTGTGGCCAGTAGGACGATGACACGCCCCTGACACCAAGGCCTGCGGTTCCCAAGTCCAGCTGCCTTTCGAGAATCTGGGTAATGGGCGCATGGTTGACGCTGTTCCTTGTCCTCAGCTCCAGTCGGAGGTGCCCGGGTGCCAGTGTGCCCAGGAGATGGGCCCTGCAGGCAGGGGGAACCTCTGGAGCTCTGTGCGTTGGGTCTGCCCCCTCTCAGTGCCTCAGGGCTCACCCTTCCGCCTGGGGCTCGTCATTTGCATGGACCTGGGCCCCCAGGAAGCCCTGCGTCTAATAGTCCTCAAAATTAGAAGGAAGCACAAGGCTGGGGGCGGGGGTGGTGAGGAATGAGGAGTTCCATACCAGTGCCTTTTCAGGAGGCACGAAGGTTAATTGTTTTTAAGTACAAAGTATTTAATTTTTCATGAACTCACTAAACCACTCACATATGATGTGGTCACCTGCCTTCATGAATCGAGTGCCCCAAACTTGCTCACAGCTTACAACTGTGGGAAACAATGCCTTTAATGAGCGGCCACCCCTCCACTGCTATGTTGCTCCTTCATTAACTGTCCTCAGATTTTTGTTCTTTAAAGATTTTATTTATTGTTTAGACAGAGGGGAAGAGAGGGAGAGAAACATCAATGTGTGGTTGCTTCCCAGATGCCTCCCTCCCTCCCTCCCTGCACTGGCCTGCAACCCAGGCACGTGTCCTGACTGGGAATCGAACCGGCAACCCTTTGGTTCGCAGGCCAGTGCTCAATCCACTGAGCCACACCAGCCAGGGCTAACTGTCCTCACATTTTTTTTTTTTATTTTATTTTTTTTGGTTCATGTCCTCACTTTTTGAAAACTGTTTTTCAACACTCAGTTCCCTCCCTCACCATGTGATTTGCGACAAGTCCCGTAAGTTCTCTGAGCCTCAGTTTCCACTCCTGCACGTGGGGATTATTATAACACCTCAGGCGGCTCGCAAGGTGCGCGCAGTGGGTGGGAAAGCCTTGTCCGTGAAGAGCCTCAGGGCACTGCTGCCACAAACGCCCAGAGCAGGTGGCGCCGCCTGGCAGCAGGGCTGGCGAGGGCTTGAAGACAAGCACCGAGGACGCTGCTGGGCGTGGCGTGGAAGAGGGGGACTTCATTTTGGGGGGCAGAGGGTTTGGCAAACCCGCTGCCTGCTGCAACAGGGAAAATGGACCCAGGTCCACCTGGGGGACTGGGCGATCCCGCGAAGAGCTTTTCTGGGCGGGATGCTGAGGGTGGGGCCTGGCTCGGCTGTAACAACACGCCCAAGGAGCCCAAGGAGCCCGGGGCACACTTCCGTCTTCAAGTGGAAGCAGGAGGAAACGGGGATGGCCGAGCAGGTCTTCTCGGCCAGCCAGGGACTCTCGGAATAAAGGGCACCGGCACAAAGTCCACCTGGGACTGTGAGAGCCTGTGCCACGACCTCAGAAAAACAGCAAAGTGCCTCCTACAGGCGCGGCCATCCTGGGCTCTGGGCTCCGGGCTCCAGCAGAGGAGGGCTGGTCCCAGGCAACTTCGAGGTGCTGAGAGCCCACCGGGACACGCTCCCTCCTGTGTGACGCTGGCTCCGTGACATCCTGGAAGGGGCTGTCTGCAATAGGGTGCCCAGCCTCAGA